>JADDOH010018584.1:0-16355 GCA_016648135.1 Agrypnia vestita
AGAACGTAGGAAAATTGTGCGGAAATTTTCCAGAACGTCGCATCGATACATTATACATGCGTCATGTTCAGCGCGACAGGAGACCGTATTTCACGGTATTTAGAAATATTGCGCCCGGTTTTACGCAATTTTCTATCGTCTTCGTTCATGCAGAAGCGAAACACGTGCGCATCTTTCAAAGGAAATCAAAATCGATTCAATAAGGTATTGAACGAAGAACGTATGGAGGCAGTCGGAAACGAAAGAGACCGGAATGATTTAAATTGAAAAATTATATTATTTATGGATTTGGCTTTAACGTTGTAGAAATTATTCGCGATGATCATTAAATTGGGTGGATAAAAAAAACACAAAAAATGGTGCTTCTCCATACTTGAGTTAAATTATAATCATGTATTTTACTGCTCGAGTTTCAAGAGTATCAAAATCTCTCATCGACAGGCGAAGTTTTGTGCGACAGAAGAAAATGACGTTCTTTGCTCTCTGTCTACTCTTGTAGAGAAACGGTGATTGTGGGTTAGTTAGTTTGATTATAAACATCAATTGATGTATAAGATCACAAGCATTTTCAGCATTAGACCACATTCTGAGGTTACACTGCCTATACCTCTTTCTATTTGTACCTTTATTGCGTTCCAACGATAAGAAAACGTTAACTTAAAAAACGTATATACTTAAAAAAAATCGCTTTTAGTTAATACAATAAACATTGCATTAACGAAAAGTTTTTTATATTTTTTATGAAAATGCGACTTCGGCTCGGCACCGATGTCGCCAATGGGTGTCTAATTTTTCATCATCCTCATCATTCTTGGCACTACAACCCTTGGTGGGTCTTGGCCTCCTCAATAATTTTCCTCCACTCATCTCGGTCTAGTGCCAGCTCTCTCCAGTTTTGAAGCTCTAAGGCAGAGATATCTTTAAGGACGTTGTCGCTCCATCTTAGTTTCGGCCTTCCTAAGCTCCTTCGCCCTATTGGCCTTGAGTTTAGCAGGGACTTTGGTGCTTGATGCTCGGACA
This sequence comes from Agrypnia vestita, assembly GCA_016648135.1. Taxonomy (NCBI): domain Eukaryota; kingdom Metazoa; phylum Arthropoda; class Insecta; order Trichoptera; family Phryganeidae; genus Agrypnia; species Agrypnia vestita. The sequence goes on from JADDOH010018584.1 coordinate 1,021, forward strand.
TTCTCTCCACATGACCCAGCCACCGAAGTCTTCCCAGTTTTATAAATTTTGTGACGTTTGGCTCCTTAAATAGAGTATAGAGCTCATTATTGTAACGTCTGCGCCAAAGTCCATTTTCTAGAACCGGTCCGAAGATACGCCTCAAAATTTGATTTGCGCTCACTATGCGCAATTTTTTTTTAAGTAAAAATTTTTATAAGGTAAAAATATGGAGGGGGTAAAATACTACACTACCGGCCTAGCTGAGCGGGAACACTGTAAATACCCACTCAAGCCAGGCCGCAAGGTATTCTTATGACAAATAAATGTTGAAGTAGAAAAATCATATATTATTCCTGTTTCTACCTCTCGACCATCAACAACTCTTTTACTTGACGATTCAGACGAAGTCTTCAGCGATCCACTCCTACAAAAAACAGCCTTTGTTCTTGTACTAAACAGGGGTATTAAAGCAAAGGCAGTAATATCCAAAAAAATAAAAAATGTTTTGAATGCAGTCACCGACATTAAAATGTACTGAATTCCAGATTTTAATTCAACATCATGTTTTATATAAATATATAGACTGCGTTTCCTATTAAACTCGAATTCAGTGTATTATAAATTAGTTATTCTCGATGATTGCATTTAATTTTTCTTGGATATAGCTGCCTTTGTTTTTTACACCACATACCTATGGTGTCTGGTCTTATTTTTTTTTATTAAATACAAATCATTATATTATATTTACATATTTGATACATGAGACCTTTAAAAAAACATTAAAATAAACCCTCACAATTAATTAAATTTCTTTCTCTACTATATTAATTTTAAACTGTTTGCTTATTGTTAGTTTATTTTTAAATTGCTTTTCCCACATAAATGCAATTATCGGGAGTACAGCGGCGGACGTACGGATAGGGAGTATATAGGGGCGGCTTTAGGTTCTTTACTTTAAAGACAGACAGATGGAGAGAAAAGAGGTACTAAATATATATTTATATATATATATATATATATATATATATATATATATATATAGGATATATACATGTATGTATTTAGTACATAAATAAATAAAGAAGAAAATAAGTTACATAATATGAGATAATTAATATATCAAGTAAAGTAAAGAAGATAGTACATAAATATATATAATAAGAAAAAAAGTTACATAGTATTATTGTATAAGCGATAATTAATGCATTTGTGCGGGAAAATCAATTTAAAAATAAACTAACAATAAGCAAACAGTTTAAAATTAATATAGTAGAGAGAGAAATTTAATTAATTGTGAGGGTTTATTTTAATGTTTTTTTAAAGGTCTCATATTGTTTTTCAATTCTATTTTAATTCATTCATATGTCTGATTTTTTACAATGATAAAAGTAAAAGTTCATTTAAAGCATAGATTTTTGCATTCTCCACCAATCAAACAATCCATTTCCGTAAATCAAATTCTCAAATTAAATCAAATAAGTTTGACAAGATTAACATGCATGTGATAAATATTGGTGAAAGGCTAACAGTCCTATGATGGTAGTGTATAGTGTTGTGAACATGTAGTGTATAGTTGGTCCTGACGAAGAGACGGGAACGTCCCGAAACCGGTAGACCTAAAATCTGGTAGTGGTTTATACTAATTTAACTAACACTGTAATAAATTCCTAACTTGGTTTAGTAGACGGAAAAATACCACGTTTCTCTTTTACTATGAACAAGTGATTTGTCATTCTTGAAACCATTTCAAAACGAGTACGTAGCAGTGGCGTACCCTCTATACAACCAAAAATCTGCACAACTATAATGTATCTGAAATAAAACCATGTAACATATTAAATTATGTATTCCATTCCTTTTTTATGTAATTTGTGTATAATGTTACTTGTATATGCGAACTAAACACAATATTTATTTCGCTCGCGTGGTACAGAATCCTCTATTCAACTGCCTTTCTGTGAAATATTTTCAACTTTACAGCCCAAATCTGTATTTGAAATGGAATTGAATATATGCATTCCATTACATTTTAATAGAGGATTATTATGTATAACCATAAAAAATGACGGACTTTACTTGTTTGACTTCTTGCTTTACATTGATTGGTTATTTTTATGTAGCCGAAGAAAGAGCGTTATGCCAAGATAGAGGAATATGGAGTCTAATCCTCTCTGCCTATCCTTGCGGAAAAACGTCGTGATGGTAAATTTGTTGGTTAGTTTTTATCTCCTTTTCGAATTTAACAAAATACATTCGAATCATATTTCCCATTTTATTATATTCTAATTGATTTGCTACAGTTTTTCAAAAATTTCAGTTAAAATTAAACGCAAATCGTAGTTTTTTGAGTAAGCTACTAAACAGGGCCACCTGGAAGAGATAAGAAAAATAAACAACAGAAATTAAAATCTTAAAAAATCGGAATCCTTCATCATAGGAACCTCGTCATTTGCTTTGCTTAGATCATTCTTGCTCCATCTGGTAGCTTCAGTGATTTTTACGTAGAGAATTACGTATTTTGATAATATTTTATTACTCTTTTACTGACTTTTTGGGGAATTTCGTGAAGTTAGCTTGCTAGAAGATTATCACTATTATTCTAACTTTGTACATATGAGAGGTAAAAACAACGGCAGCTTAGGATTACTAATTTAGAATATGCTGAATTTTACATTTTATGTATCCCTGTCAAAATCATGTTTCTTTTGAATTTATAGGTATCTTGAATTCAGTACACTCTAAATTAGCAATCCGATGACCGCATTAATTTTTTTTAGATACTACTGCCTTTGCTTTTATACCCCTCATATATTAATATAAATAGACGTGGAGCGCTCCCAGTGTTTCATAAAAAGATATTCATTGATTAAAGTTAATAATTACATCCAACCACAAAATTTACGCTGTAAACATCAAACATGTCGAGTCTTCATTGCACTTACGTTATAGGTTTTTGAGATTTTGACTTCTTCCATATATATTATATCTCTTGCATTAAAATCGTACTTATGTTGATATGCATCCATCTTTCTATTAAATTCCTTTTAGTCACATACGTAAAACTTCCAGAGGTAGTAAAACAAATCGTTTTTAGCAGCACAACCTTAGTCCATGTCTGATGCACGCCACTGGTAACCAGTCAATAGCTTTGATCTCCGGTTCGATAGCTTTGACAATACAAATGATAAATAACAGGGACGCTGTACTCGAATTGAAATGTCACCTGTCTGTATTATGATAACGGCTGAGATTAATTTAATGCCTGAAAATTAATGATAATAATTTTACAACTATCTTAAGTTCTTTTATAAGCAATGACAAGACGTCAAACGAGAGTGTTACATATGTATATCTTTAAATTTTTAATCAGTTGCCAGAGTTATTTTTTGGATTTGGCAATAAAAGTACGATACTATATCAGAAAAACGAGCGCATCGAATACGTAAGTAGAAAGAAACTAAGAACACTACTACGTAAAGTAATTTTAATATAAAATATTGTCTTGGAAGACACACACGAAATTGCTTTTAGTAGAGTATGGTAGACTCAACTATAAAGTACGATTTCGACAGTTAAAGGCTAACTTTAAAAAAATATTAAGACGAAGTTAAATAACTAAGAATAAGAATAATTTAAACTATTGCGACAAAATGAGGCATGTAAAGACCAGACTGATAATCTATTTAAAATGTTAAAAATCTTATCGATGCAAAAACGAACACTTCGCAACAAACCGACTCTGGAAAAACACTCGAAGTAATGATTTATAATACAAATACAACACAGTTAATACGTCACGACAAATAACGAATAAAAAAGTGGAAATAAAGTAAAAAAATAGTTTTACTGAGACCGGACCAAATAGTAGATACGTAATTGACAGAATGAAGGGAAATAAAAAAAAAAATTAAATAAATATTACAACTTTTGAATGTGGTAATATTAATCAATATATATTATAGATGTCTCACAGAGACGAAACTATTTTTATAGGAAATTATATATAGAAGAAGTCTTTGGGTGTACATAGGGCTCATTATGTGAAACGTGGCGTATAATTTAAATATATACAATCCCAAAAATTAGTAGACTCTTATGGGTGGAAACGGCGAAGGTCGCATTGTGTAAAGTGATCACTTAAGTCAGCCGTACGATAGGTCGTAAGCCCTATGTACACCCGAAGACTTCTATACCTACTTTCTCATAAAAATAGTTTCTTCTCTGTGAGACATCTATAATAAATATTGATTGATTAATGATGTCCCTGTGACAAAATCCAGTAGGTAATGTGTTGAAAAATTTGGACATACTCAAAATATTCTGTGGTAATATTACATTGTATTATAATATATTTATACTGTATTGTATTTTTTTATGGATTATTCAAAAATGTATTCTTGCGCAAAAATTGCGTACGCAGTTTTGCAAGATGCCTATAAAAATATAAATGTACCTATATAGATGTATGTACGTATATAGATTATTATTAATAAAAAATAAATTATAGAAATGTAGAGACACGTCTACGATTTGGGTAAATGTGTGATGAATGTTATTTTGTTTTTACTTAGGCTTATGATGATGATAATGTCTGATGAAATTTATATTCATTTAATTTTATCCATGAACACGCATGACTTACTCCGCAGTAATGTTTTATTTTTTAAACTTGTATTCGTTAAGGCGGTCGGAAAAATGAACGAAATTCAGCGGCGAGAGCACTTCTTCGCATAGCTTCTCTTATATCACATTTCAAATGAAAAGGTATGAAATTAAAATGTATTCATAATGTTCTTTATATTTTAAAAAGTAATATTTAATTTTTCACATGAAGCGAACACATTGTGGTGAGACATAATATCTTAAAAAAATTAACTTTAATTAATTAACTAATATTTACTTAAACGACACCAATTTATAATTTGATGTAAAAAGAAGCTAAAAATCTATTTTACTATATGAATCCAACAGGCATAACCATCGGCAGGATATGCCTGTTGGGTACATAAATAAATAAATAAATAATTGACACGTGTACCGTCTCTTGACGTCAATCTAAAATCGGGCGATAGGCCAAGTCATAATAGTTATCAGAAAAATATTTAAAAAATTTTAAGTCCTGTGTTTTAAAAATTATAAGCATTTAAAAAAAATCAACACCTGTGACGGTCTTTTCACACCTGTTGCTACAAATCTATATTTTTCTTCATTTTCTTATTATGATGTAATTCTAAATAATACTTCTGTAAACTTTTGTCCAAAATTTAAAGCCGACATCTCTAGCTTGGAAGAAAATATCACTTTTTGACCAAACCAAGTAGGTATTCAAAATCAATACTTTGCCCAGTTTTTACTGACTGTTTTTTAAATTTTTTTAAAAATATTTTTCTGATAACTTTTATGACTATCACCCGATTTCGGCTTGATGTCGAGATACGGGACACCCTGTATATTTAGTCCATATATTAAGTAATAAGGTTGATATAAAAAATTGATTACATAAATAAAAATAAAAAATGTATCGATTATATTGAAATACGACACAGTTATTATTGAGTCAATTTATTTTATACTTTATAATTTTACACATCGTTTCGTATTCAAATGAAACCAGCCGATGAAGGAAAAAAGGGTAAAAGTCGTAAAACTCGATCGGTTTAATGTTCCATTAAAAATCACCAAAATTCGCGCTTTTATGATTTTTGGCAGAGGAAAAAATAAATTACTACACAAGCAACGAACAAGAAATGTATTTTCTGATGTCATGAGTCATGAGATGGTAAATGTATTTATTATGTCTATTGAATGAACCAAAATAAAATGTTCCGAAAATGTAAAAGTTATTATTAAAATCTAGATTAGTCAGGTGGGTAGTTCAGTGATTGGTGCACTCAACCAAACAAATTATTTTTGAAAGCTAATTGGCTGGATATATAATTTCATATTCTAAGCATAGTGCAATGTTAATTGTTCTAACTCTAAAATTATTTTGAGAACTGGTATTGAATTAAATATACATATCGTCACGAGGTCATGGGGGTGGAAGACAAATGAAACCCGAAAAATTAAATAAAGTTTTTATTTATCACCAAAAATCACTATATATACGAATTATATAGTTCAGCATTTAGCATATTAAATGGAGTTTTTATTTGTCACCAAAAATCACTATATATACAAATTATATAGTTCAGCATTTAGCATATTAAATGGAGCATTATTATATAGTTCAGTCTATTTTTCTAATACTGGTCATAGAATATTCACACGTCTGGGATCGCACTTATTCACTATCGAATGCCCAGGGGTACTCTCTTAATTTATCGCTGGTCGGTACGCACACTGAATTGCCAGCTTTCTATTTCGATTCATTCTGTAGAATCGACGAATTTTACAACAAACTGAGTCCGTGTAGCGGTTTTGTCGCCCTTTATGTACGGAACGTCCTTTCGCAAACATTCGGGTATGATCTACTCACTTCTAAACCTTTCTAGTAATTTATAATTTTCTGTAAAAAATCCGGCTGGAACATCCTTAATTATGTATTACTCTTTCTGTTTGTGTAGTCTTGTGGCAGTATTAATAATACATTTATCTAATATAATTTTATATTATTTTACTTACGAAATAATCTATTTCAATTAAATTATTATGTTTATAATTCTACAAACAGCTATTGTAAAAAATAATAATGTAAAGGAAACCAACTTTTATTTTGTATTTTACTGTTGGCGTTTTGTTTTTACTTTTCTATTACTTTTATTTTTTGTATGAAGTATATATTCATTAGGTTTGAGTAAATTTATTAAAGATATCATTTTAATTTAAAAATTATTAACAAAATTTTATAAATAATAACTCACTTATTTTTTTTAAATAATCGATACTTTTATTTGTATAACCAATTGTATACATTTCATTTAAACTTTGCCTGTCATATAATTGAAATTTCCTGCGGGCATAATATAAAAGGTTCAAATATAAATAAACAAATACAAATATGAAGTATAAAAGCATGCATCAAATACTTATTTAAATGAATTATTTATTAAAAAAACCAATGAACTTTGTACAAATAAAATCGATTGTTTTTAAAGTCTACCGATTTCAATAACGGAAGAACGTAATTACTAAATGACTATTCCATAAATTAAATAAACAAATAATTGAAATGTGGCCTCATATTTGTGGTGGGGATGTGGGATGGACTTTGACAGGGAGAAATGGAAGTGGGGAAGTTATTCGTTAAATTCAATCGGTCATTAATTGTATAAGATAAAGTATTGACGAACTTTTTAAAACAACAAACGGAGTTTACAGATTATTAGTTGTTTAAAATCGATAAATATGGATAAAAATATAGTTAACACATAACTATTAAATATAAATGAATGAATATATTAAATTCGGCCAAAAGTGGAAGCCAAAATTTCGAAACGGTACCAAGATTCACGTAGCTTGGCTCTCTGACAAGAATAACATTACATAACATATCTAGAAGCGCATAGTGGGCGTAAATCGCTGTTATTTTATCCTCCAAAATTATCTTCCTTATACAACCCACATCCACACTATAAAAAAAGTAAAATACAAATTTTTAAGATATTTAAACTATAGATTATATATAGAAACAATAGAGCAAATTAACTACAACTATCTTCTACAAACGTCATGGCTAACGAAACTCTGTGATAGACGTTAATAGCTGAATTAATTTTTCTATTCAAAATAATTAATAGTTACAGATTGGATGCCCCTGACCTCCTATCGCTTATTACAATCAATGTACCACAAAGACATACCCGTTCCCAAAATACTTATTTTTGCAACAAAACGAATACTGCGCATTCCACTGTACGATTAATAGATTACTTACACTAGGAAACGAAAACGCACACATATCGGATATCTTCAGTGTTACATTAGAGTGCTACCGTACTCATCTCAATAAATACTTCTTAGAGAAACAAGGCAGTCCATTTTAGTTTCTAACTCTGTTGCTTCATAATTTCACAAATTGTAATTAATTCAATTTTGTTAACTTTTTCATACTATTGAATATACATTGCTTCGTCTTAATACCCTTGTTATTTTATATTTACTCTGTAATTATTATTTGTTTATCCCTGTTATTTTATACCTACTTACTTTTGTCATTCTTTTCTTATTTTATTTTAACTTTGTATTTTTCTTCTTTGATCTTTTATCTTTATTATCTTATATTTAGTTTCTCATTTTATATTATAAGGTTTCTCATTTTATATTTCCACCCCTATTGTGCACTCCGTGAAAACACCTTATTCTTTCAGGCACTCCCAACTATTATAGTATTCAATTTTAATTCCATTTCTTGCATGCCACCTAGTGAATAAGTAATAGTAAATAAGTTTTTTCTTTTTTAGCAGTAAGTTGTTTTGTAAGATAATTTTTCTGTGTAAAGCGCCTTTAAGTTGAGTATTCGCGAAAACGGCGCTATATAAGTTATACAAATATTATTATTATTGTTAAGGTAATTAGTGCAACATCAAATTACTGTAATAGGTTTTGTAACCGTTGAAATAAATAAATAAATAAATAAATAAATAAAATGAGATAAAATCTGGAGTGCTGTTCAGAAACATTAAAATATTAGTCTATAAAACGCTTATGAAGCCAGTGTTTACATACGCAGCTGAGACATGTATACTGACTAAGAGGAATGGGTGAGCACTGATGTTTTTGAAATAAAAATTTCACGTTGTAACATATGGACCGGTTCTAGATAATGAACTTTGGCGCAAAATTTATAAAATTAGGAAGACTTCAGTGGCTCCGTAATGAGCAGAGAATGATTGATCAACAAGCACTAACATCTCTGCTTAACACATGACCGAAGACAATAGGGCAAAGGAGCTTAGAAAAGAAAGAATTAACATCGAGCGATAATGTTTTCAAAAACATATCTGAGATCCAGAACTGGAGAGAGCTGGAAAAGACCAAGGTGAGTGGGGAAAGACTGTTGAGGAGGTTAAGAACCATTAATAGTTAAAGAGCAAACAATTATAATGATGAAGATAATAAATAAAGTGAAATTGTAATTAAATTAATAAAAATGAACGTTGTTTTCACCACTTTTGTATTGAAAAATATCAAAATATTTCAGAGCCCTTCGTCAGGATACAAATGAATGAAGGGTTCATGGGCTCTGAAACATGTTGATATTTTTCAATACAAAAGAGGTGAAAACAATGTCCATTTTTATTAATTATATTAATAATGTCACTACAAGAATATTTAGTTCATTACGAAGATTAATTTTTTTAACCTACTTTTTCAGACCATTTTTTATATTCATAATATTTTTGAGTGTGTTAAACTTTTTTCAAGAATAAAATGTAGTAGATTTTTGACGTATTATATGTGCATGAGAATATATGTTAATAATTTTGATTATTGTCATGTATACATAAAAAAGAATATTTCTCCATACTCTTAAAATATATCAAAAAGTACTCTCATTACTAGCCCAACATCTATGTACTGTTTCATGGTAATGATAAATTTCAATCAAAGATGGCGACAACATACGTTTGTATTGAACAGTGTGAAACGAGGTATATAAATACGAGTACTTTATAAACAACTTTCCAAATTTAATAGATATGGTGGTTGATCATGGGTGCAATCGGTGAACGTTACATAGTGTAAAGTGATTCTTAAGCCAGCCAATGGCAAATAGTAAGCCCTGTAAACGTCAAAAAGCTTCCACACCTATATTCTCATATAAATAGCTCCGTCTGTGGGAGACATCTATAATTCATCTTGATAAACTGTATATATAATTAAGCCTTTGTGCCGTTTAATACATTCTCAGATGAATGAATCAATTTGACGATTTTTCATATAAATAATAGAGATATACTAAAAAAACATTGCCGTTCATCTGCCTAGTAATTATTAAAAATATTTTTTATAAATCTAGTCTGTGCAATTATTTTTTAAGACAGTTTCATTCGTTTATCTCAGAATGTACTAAAACGGCACATAGGCTTAATTATATATACAGCGACGATATGTAAATTTAAAAGCCCATACAGGCGTTTATACACAGATGAGTGTATAAAATCTACCATGGTGATATTATGTTAGAAAACCACTCATTTTTGTGTATACGCCAATAAAAATGTTTTAGAAAATATTCTCCTCTCTGGGGCTTAAAGCTCGTAGCTAAACTACTTTTAAAACTATCCTTCTAGAGAGTTTCCAAGAGACAATCATGAACACAAGTGCTTTGAGCATGTTTTAACACAACCAAAAACATTTTCGTATCAAAATATCAGACAATGCCGTGAAAATTGTTACACTCATGCAGAGATTTTACTTTGGAATTAAGCATAAATGATAGAACGCCACACACCCCTATCTTGAATTATGCCTTTGATATCTTTCTCATATTTTTATAACATATTCTTTGAATTGATGACATTAACATAAATTTATTAATTTATATTTAAATTATTTTCGTGCAGTTTTCGCGAGACAAAAGGCAATTGACATATAAACATCATTTGACAACAACTTACTGGCTAAAAAACTTATTTACAATTGCTTATATGCTGACCGATATGCAAAAAAAAAGGTATTTACGTTATTTAAAACACTAGATGTAAAACCACTATTTGTTGACTTATCGCCAAGTTTCAATGCCAATGATACCTTCGTCAAGGCATCACTTTTATTAATTTAAAAAATTCTAATGTATCTTACTGTAATCCTTTGTCATTTGTATGTTATATCTCTAAACCCTTCGTAATGTCAAAATACAAAAAAAGCAAATTAAATATTATAAATAACTAAATCCTTTTTGTAAATAGTTATTTTATCCAGGTGAAAAGACCAACGGCGCCGATGAATTTTAACTTTAACTTAACCTAACTTAAAACTAATTTAACTTTACGATTTTCTTTAAGAATGTTCTTAGGTTTTCACGGCCACTCAGAATCTTCTGGTTTGTGTCTTTTGGGGTATTATGCCGTTTCACATATCAGCCCTGATGATGTACCCTGCAATCGGATCCGAAACGTCAGCCACTAAGGTCCTAAAAATACGGCATAATACCCCAGAAGACACAAACCAGAAGCTATTCTTTAAATTATACGTTTTCGCAACATATTACTCGTTTATAAATACTTTATTATTGCTGGTTAATACGTATTTAACATCAACTAGAACATTCCATCCAATTTTGCACGTATTATTCCTTCCGGTTTATTTCGCCACTTGGGTTAGTACTTCACTCGATTATTCGCTCGATATTGGTCGCTTCGCAATTTCACGATTGTCTGTCATCTGCGACGAGCTTCGCAGTGATTACTCACGGTAACGAACTGCCATCGCGATCATCCTGACGCGCGCCGTGGCCGGCGCCGTATTTATTTCCGAAAATGCATCAAACCTCCTCGATTATTATAGTATTTAGGATGAAGTTCTCGTCGCATCTAGGCTTTTTCAGGTGTTTTTAGACGTTTATAGATTTTTCCCGAAGGTTGTAGATTACCATAAATTATTATAGGCAGATTCTTTGTTAGTATTGTGACAGGTGATATTACCAGGGGTTCCGACAGTGCACAAATTATTTTTAGAATGCCATTCCGTATGTAATATGTTGATAATTCGATAAATAGTGGTTTTATACAAAGTGTTTTCCATTAATCAATATTATTTTTACTCCCTTTATATTAACTTGTGGCGTCTGCTTATCTACTTGTCGTCTTGTCTGCTTGTCTGACTAAAAAACTTTGCTTGATTTTTAACCCTTTTCTCGTGATCCAATCGAGCTGAAACATTGCAAGTAGACTCGTGGCGACGATCAAGAAGATCTTTGAAATTTTCGTTAAAAAAAATAATAAATTTTTGGAAATTACAATTTTTGAATGGTTTTTTCATACAACTTATTAAGTTGTATGAAAGTATTTCAACGCGTCTGGTAGGCGCGAAACCTGATTATAGTATAATTTTTTTTTTTAATTTTTTATTACTCCCTTCCGTAGCGTCAATAAAATATTCTTATTACTTATACGATTGTATTGCTGTAATGCTTCTTGCAGTATCTCCCCCACAATGATCAGGATAATTGGTATATCCTGATCCCTCTCCTGGCCATTGAAGAAAACCCTCTTTTACGTCAATCCGGAAATCCAGGATCAACAATATATGAGTCGTGTGACTCCCCTTTTCCGTAGGAGATGTAAGGAACACTCCATACTAATTGGCAGGAATTCGAATGGGGGAGATCGGACTAGACGCGTCCGAGCTGTTTCACAATGGAACCGAAACGGGAACGGCTATATAAAACGGGAAACATTTAAATATTACGTTTCACAGTAATTTTGTATGTGGTTTAAATTAGCTGCGTTTGCCATATTGTTTAATTTCAATCAAAGAGTGAAGCGTGGCGTAATAGAAATGCATTTCAAAATGTGCCTGACTGATTTTCAATACCTACCTGTATTATTTAAAATTAATCCAGTTTTGTATTTCGTTACTACTTTGTAAAGGAGAGTATTCATTTTGACGATTAAATTGTATTTATGACGTGTATCGAATAATTTCATTATAAAATAATAAACAAAATCAGGAATATTAATTTGTATTATATTGTATTTCATGTAATAGGCAGAGTAAGAATATTGATGTGATATATTTACTAGCTGTAACCCGTCAAAAATGACGGAACACTGTTTCGCGTGTTTTGCTAATATACATTTAATGCATCTTTTTGGCGGTCGGCTAGTTAGGGATTGGTGGCCCGGGGTTCAAGTCCCACCTCCGGCCTTTTTTTTAGCTGTGTATTCGAAAGAAATTACGGACGTTACACGAAATTATTATGTTTGATGTTTAAGACGTAGGTGGTGTGAACATGCACGAACGTAGGTAAAATAATGCTTCAAGAGATTATTAACTTCTTCAAACACATAATTGATGGAATCGATGTTCAAATACATAATTGATGGAATCGGTGTTCAAATAGCTAGCTTGTTCAAATAGCTAGCAAATGAGTAGCTTGTTGGTCTTGTGGTTAGGACACTCGCCTCGTGATCCAAGGGTCGCGGGTTCGAACCTCACTCCAGACTATCAAGTTAATCCTATTTTCATAGCACAAGCGTTTAGCTTAGTTTGAAAATAATAAGAATATTGATGTGACACGTATTCCGTGTTCGCATCTCTATTTTAAAAAAAAAAAAAAAATACATAATTGATGGAACTTTGTAGAGATTATTCATTATGATCATTAAAATGATATTTATAAATCTATGTTTATTCTTAAAGAGGTTAATTAAATGCACATTATATTATTTTATTATACTCGAGTTTCGAGTGACATTTTTAAAATTAATTTAAAAAAATGAAAATTAATAAAAAAACGGTGAAAATTAATTTTAAAAAAAAGTAACCCATAAAAACCAAGTTTTTACAATACTCCCTTTCTCATTTTCGGGTTTTGTGTCTACCATATGCGTCGGAATCTCCATACAACTTACTGAGTTGTATGAAAAAACCATTAAAAATTTGAAATATCCAAAATTATACTATAATTATTTTTTTTAACGAAAATTTGATAGATCTTCTTGATCGTCGCCACGAGTCTACTTGCAAAGTTTCAGCTCGATTGGATCACGGGAAAAGGAATAAAAATCGATTCAAAGTTTTTTCGTCAGACAAGCAGACGCCACGAGTTAAAAGAAAGGAAGTAAAAATGTAATACCTCAGAAGGAAATTAATTTCGCCATCGATTCCACTTTTGTGGGAGATTATTTTGTTCCCCTGACAAGTACGGTTCTGCGGTAATTTTTAAAGCCAAGCCTTGACGATGGTAAGGTTACCTTGCCGAAACGTCGGCCTGCGTTTCCTCAGGGATGCCACCCAAGAAAGCGGTCTAATTCAAAAGACGCACGTGTTCCATATATTAATGCATGAGATTTCTGGCAAGATGGAACGTTCCAAGGGTACAGTGAAGGCCATATTAGGGGTATGTTTTCACGACGGATAGAAGTGGGCGGTTGGAAGGAGGTGGGGTTTTTGAAAATATACGGTTCTTAGAAAAAGTTTCTAGAAGCTCCGAGAAATTTTGAGATGTTTCTCGAGGATTCTTGAAGTTAATATTTTATCTTCGTGCGATGCGAAATAAAACTTTCGAAATATACTTTGATAAAAAGAGAGTGATGTTCGGATAAATATTTGGATTAATGACTTTCTGAAACGGTTCTCATTTGTATTCAACAAGTCGAACACTTGTGTTGTGTTCAACTTTCAACAGCTTTCCACTTGAACGATTTGGTTCCGCTCACTTAACGATCTTCTGTTTCTTTCGCTTTCCTGACTCATCGTATTCTACACACCAATGTTTCAATAACACGTTTATTCAAGATAGAAGATAGAATGGAGCAATCATAGGTAAAGAACTAATCAATAATTGTCTAATAATAAGAGCTAATCAATAATCCAGAGGGATCATAATTAATCAAGATATATATTATAGATCTTCCACAGAATCTAAACTAATTGACATGGAAAAGTAGGTATGGAACTCCCATGTTTATTATTAAGTACTAGCTGTAAACCATCAAAAATGATGGTATATACTTCTGCCTGTCGGTTATTATTTAATTAATAAGTTATTTTTTAATTATAAAAAAAAAGAAAAAAAAGAAAATAAAAAAAGGAGAGTTTTTATATAATAAAGAAGTTACGGTCGTTTGTTTTGTTTGTTTGTATATTTTTTATTTAGTTGTAAAAAGAGCACATTTTTACAACTAGTAATTAAAACATAAATTAACATAGCAAAATAAACATAAATATTCCAAAAAGATGTCAACATAAACTAATTATAAATAGAAACACATTTTCACATCTGGCACAAAAAAATTTAAAGAAATTTAAAAAAGAGAGTAAAAATGAAATAATATAACATGATATACATCTAACTTACTTTTCACACATTTTGCACTTAACCTAAGTTTCGATAGACGGACGGACAGACAACGAAGTTATTATAATTGGGTTTTCATATTTTATTTGGAATTTGTAACTGGATTATATTCAAGACTTTGTTGCATGTTAAGTAGTTTGGGTCCAAAGTAGTTGAAAATACTTTGCCCATATTATGTAGTATGTGTTCTTGTAATTTGTTAATTAGGTTTGTTTGCTCGTGTGGCAATTGTCGTTTGAGGTGTTCAAGTCACCTGGGGAAACTGCGAAAATTTGTACATTAGCATTAGCATACATTTCTGTATGATACTCCTAATAGTACATACCTCTGTATGAATCATACGCACTTCGTGTTTTTCATTTCCACACGTACTTTGGCCCTTACG
>JADDOH010018585.1:0-20636 GCA_016648135.1 Agrypnia vestita
TCTCTCTCTATCTCTCTCTCTCTCTCTCTCTCTCTCTCTCTCTCTCTCTCTCTCTCTCTCTCTCTTTCTCTCTCCTCTCTCTCTCTCCCTCCCCCCCCCCTCTCTCACTCTCTCTCTCTCTTTTTATTATATATGAGTGTATGTGTGTGTGTGTGCGAGTATCAAGATCCGAGTAGACGAGCATCGTGGGCGACAGGTTTTATAATCTCAATACTGCACAAGTGGAAATTTTCTTAATTTAATTACAAATTTATAGGTTAGGTTAGGTTAGGTTTGGTTTGGTTAGTTAATTTAATTACAAATTTATAGGTTAGGTTAGTTTATTTAATTACAAATTTATAGGTTAGGTTAATTAATTTAATTAAAAATTTATAGGTAGGTTTTTTTAATTTAATTACAAGTTTATAGTTTAGGTTAGGTTATTTAATTTTATTTCATTTTTTGTAGGTCACGTTATGTTATGTTACTTTTATTTTGTAGTCGAATGCATAATTTATTAAATATTTCATGGAAACATTCTTTAATAGAATTACTTGTTCAATTAAAACCATGTGTGTAATGCAGTATGTTTTATTGCCTTATAGTACCTACTTTTATCTTTGAATAAAATATCGTATTGTCTATAGTTCGCATATCGTATACAGTATACATTATATTTTCTTTTCTATGGTAATAATAAAATGGATAAAATCGTTTGTCAAACTTGCAAAGAAAATAATTGCGATTTTTAAATTGGAATTACTCATTTAATATAAATAAATATAAGAGTGCGACATTATTTTATGACATTATTAGAATCAGGACACTCAATTATACCGGAAAACTTTGTTTATATTTCATATAACTTCCAAAATTCAAAGGAAAAGGCTGACTTATCAAACTTAATATGAAAATAATTACTATTTTTAAATTGGAATTACTCGTTTCATATAAATAAATATAAGAGTGCGTCATTATTTTATGACATTATTAGACTCAAGATACTCAATTATACCGAAAAAATGAGTTAATATTTCATAGAACTTCCAATGCCTTATTCTGCATTTATCCCAAATCCTTGGCCAATAAAATTAAAAATTATTATTAAAAGCTTAATTAGTTATGCATATTTTTCTGTAATCTTCCCAGGTATGGCAGCTTGGTTCCTCAACGGCCAACTTCACGCTGGAAGGTCATGAAAAGGGTGTCAACTGTGTGGATTATTACCACGGAGGAGACAAACCATACCTGATCAGCGGGGCCGACGACAGAACGGTCCGGATATGGGATTATCAGAACAAGACTTGCGTACAGGTTTTAGATGGTAAGCATTTCTTTATGTTGAATTGAAATATTATTTCTCAGTCCACTTGCGTTCCGGCAGAATTGTTGAAAATCATATTCCACGTTTACTTTTACTTGAGTTGACAACCATTTCATTTAATTTTAGGACACACACAGAATGTTTCCGCCGTGTCATTTCACCCGGAGCTACCCATCTTGCTCACCGGATCAGAAGACGGCACCGTCAAAATCTGGCACGCAGGAACATACAGGTAAATCATTATAACAGATTATAGGAAAATATCAACTCTATGTGACCATTAACTAGCCTAGGCCGGCGGTTCCCAAACTTTGTGGATCACTCTCTTCGTGGATCGCTCTTGGTGCATTCATATTTTTCCACAGCACCCCAATTGTCCCTCTGCGAACTTGTCAATATTATTTTCTTGAAAGTATTTTTAAAACTAGATAAATGCTTTTCAAAAACAGATTTTAAGTCACTCATACCACGGAGTATGAGTGACTTACTCTAACTCACTGCTGTACAATGTTCCGAACAGCGTCTAATTTTTCTTTTACATAGTTGTAATTTATTTACCACATTTCTGTGGCAATTTCAAAAGATGTAAGGCGGTTGGAATGTAATTAGGCGCACATTTTAGGAGCTGCCGATCAAGGCATTCTGTGTTTTAAGCGACTGCCACCATTGTTGACTCGGCAACAAACAGAAATATGTTGATCAGCAATTAACCTGATTTAATGGTGTACGTCACTTGTCAATATTTTGACACTATTGTGTTACGAAATTATCTTTTATTTATTACAGTTTATGTTATATACACTGTTGTTAAATACAATATAGATACACTTATCATACCAAATTTTAAATTTACTACAACCCTAAATCATTTTAGTTATTTTGGTATTCAATTCTTTAACAATCTCCGTCTAATATTCAGAATAATAACAAAAATAAATTATTATGATTAATGCATATTTATACTTTGTACCTGCAAATTTAAATAATTTAGCTATTTTATTGTCATTAATTTATACCTATACTCCTTCTCTATATGCGAGTCTCTGATTTATATAAGCCCGGTTGTTTCAAATTTGATCAAAGTAAGCGTAGAGTTTAAACTGAAATTTTACGTTCTCCACCAATCAGATGATCCGTTTTCGTAAAAATCTATGCTTTTATCGACCGCTTACTTTGATCGAACTTGAAACAACCGGGCCATAGAAGTAAGAAAATGTATTTCTTTATTTTGAATGTTTTATTGTATCACTTTATTTAAAAATACCAATAAATAATTTTAATAAATAAATTATATAGTTATTTATATATATGTACACTGTAATTTTAAATTGTATACATGTACTTATGTACATAGTTTTAATTCCAACCAATGTATTGGGTTGGAAGTGTCTGATAATGCATATATACAGATATATACAGATATGATCTGTCATAGACGCTTCTCTCAAAAGCTGTCAGAACAGTACAAAGTTGAGTCATTCGTTGTGTATTGTATTTTGTACTTGAGAGTAGAATAACCAGCATAAATTGCCGACATTTACCTCCAAATCTTTGAGATGAGAGATTATCTGTGCACTCATCATGACAATAATAATAATTACATATTATAATATTTGGATCATTTGTATAGCGCCGTTTTCGTGAGGGCTCACCTCAAGGGCGCTTAATTGACTTCTGAATCAGCAGTTCAACACTCATTTCTATTTTCATGACACATAATGTTGTGTTAGAAATTGTAAAAATTTAAACAACTAAACAAAATATTTTTTCTGTAAATTTTATTTATTTTTTGTTTTCAGATTGGAGTCATCATTAAATTATGGTTTTGAAAGAGTATGGACAATTTCCTGCATGCATGGATCTAACAACGTGGCTCTTGGGTGCATAATTTTTCTTTAAATATTATTACAGTAGCGAGCACAGAAAGGTGTCCAAACATAAAAAAAAAAAATTCTTGTAATATCAGATTTTGTTATAGTTTATTGATCGCTTTTTACTTGAAATTATAAAGTAACAATGTTTAAACAGGATAAATAACAAATATATCTTTTAAGTGAACTAAAAGTACTCTTTTTGAAAAAAACAATTTTCAACAATTTTTTTTCACCATAATTTTTTTAATAAAAAAATTTACGTGCTAAAATTTTATATTTTTTTTACTATTAGCTAAGAAAAACCAAAACATTTAGTATTTGTTGGTCCTCCTTCATTTTTATCATGGCTTGGCATGTAATTCACCAATTTTGGAGATAATTGTCTAAAATTTTCTCGTACCATCCATTTTAAATAATTTTTTTGAGGTTTTCCTTGACGAAGACTTCAATACATTTATATCAGTGACCATTTTATGCCATACGATCTCTATAGGATTTAGTATTGGACTTTTTCCAGGTCCATCCAATGTTAAAACTCCTTTTATACCTGCACTAATCCATTTTTAAAGGGTTGATAGTATTGGACACCTTTCTCTGCTCGCTATTGTAGTTTCAAATAACTCTGCAAATAAAAATATAATTTTACTCGGAGCATGTTCCTTTCAAATTGAATTGCTTTACCGGTTACTTGATAGTAGAAAACATTAATTAATTCATTTTTATGTAACTTCATCAATATTTCTGTTTTGTAAATAAATGAAAAATTTACTTTAGGTATGACCAGGGTTCAATTATGGTTAAGGTCGGACGCGAAGAGCCGGCCATGTCCATGGACGTCAATGGGGGCAAAATTATATGGGCCAAACATTCCGAAATACAGCAAGCTAATCTTAAAGCACTCCCTGAAGGTATTTATCATTTATTTATAGCTAACCGATACGCTCGGGATTACCCTGCGCTGTAATCCACCTCCCAGTGACACCCTGACCCTAAAAACATATAATACAGTAAAAACCCAGTTAATTCGGACCCCGATAATTCGAATTTTGCCATAATTCAAAAAATTTTTAAAAGCTACAAGTCCCAAAATATTAATTTTATAGTAGACTAACCTCTATAATTTGAAAACCCTGGTAATTTGTAACACAAAATAAATTTTAGCCACTTGCGCCATAAATCAATATGTATTTTAAGTCACGTAATTTGAATTTTTTTTGATAATTGACAAAATTGGAAAAAATACTTGTGAGGGTACGTTGTATCCTCCTGAGGATGGGAACTTCGTTCCCGTAACATCTAGAGGTGTTTTATTCATATTGAATAAAGAAATACTTAGTGGTTCATACATATACACCAAGTTGTGTTTTATTTAACTAAGAAATATCTCAATTTTTGTTGCAACTGAGACCAACAAATATGTCAATATCGGGTACTTTAGTAATATAAATGTCACGAACTTTGTATATGCATACTAAAAATTTCGAAATGATTTCTTGAAGTATGTAAAAATACAAACATTTATCACGTATTCAAAAACTTTTAATAATGGTTTGTTCCACGAGTTAAATGATTCTTAGCAAATTTCGCAATCGCATTGCCGTTTTATTCAGTATTTGATTTTTTTAGACACTGAAGTGAAAGATGGCGAACGATTGCCCGTTGTCGTCAAGGATATGGGCTCCTGCGAAATATTCCCCCAAACTATCGCTCATAACCCCAACGGGCGATTTGTCGTCGTCAGCGGGGACGGCGAATACATTATCTACACTGCCATGGCACTCAGAAACAAAGCCTTCGGCACGGCCCAGGAGTTCGTGTGGGCGAGCGACAGCTCCGAGTATGCCACTCTGGAGTCTTCCAGTACAATAAAAGTCTTCAAAAACTTCAAGGAGAGAAAGAGCTTCAAGCCGGATTACGGAGCTGAAGGTTTAAAATTAAAGATTTTAATTTATTTTTTACTCTGATGCATCAGAAAAATGTCTTTTTACATGCTTTTACTTAGCTAGTTGTCAGTCAGCCACCAATCTTATACATAATCGGAATTTTACCCACTGTAACTTCACTGTCAAATTTGGCAGAAAGGCATGTTAGGGTATTTTATTTAGAGGTATAGAATTTTAAAATGAAACTAGCAGTTTACTAGTTTAGAAATACTTGGCCCCGGAGGGGGTTGTAATGTGCATTAATGCACGCTACGGCCATTGGTGTCTGCACTTAGCTATTGTCTGTACTAACTGCTGCACGGCTATTAGTGTCTGATAACTTAAGAAATCTGGTATTTTCAGTACTTGAATTCCAATATTAGAAGTGCCCCCCCTCCCAGGCTTGATTACGTAAAAATAAGGTGTACGAGCCAACCCATTCAACAATGTATAGTTTGATTTCAAATTGTGTAAAATTATCTCCCTTTCTGTAAATACAACTTCATATGTGTCAATCCTCATTACTTAAATTAGTTTTAACGTTATTATTTTGTCGATTTTCCAGGCATTTTTGGAGGTTATATGCTTGGAGTGAAATCAGTCAGCGGAATGGCATTTTCATTCTTTGACTGGGAAAGTCTGGATCTCATTAGAAGGTAAAGCAGTGAGGTTTTCGCTGTTTTATTTAATCAAGCCTTTCAAAGTGCTACTTATAAAGATGTCATCTTTTTAATATTAATTTTTAATTTTAATTTTTTAGAATTGAAATTCAACCGAAACATGTGTATTGGACAGAGAATGGAACCCTAGTTTGCCTTGCCACGGAAGACTCCTACTTCATCTTAAAATATGATGCCTCAGTTGTAGCGCAAGCGAAAGAAAACAACACACAAGTAACTGACGATGGAATCGAAGACGCTTTTGAGGTTTATTATTTTTGATATACTGAATTTTGATTGTGTTTCTGATTTTGTTTCGAAATTTAACAATTTCATTCACCGCGATTTCAAATTCAACGACATATTCTGTTGGTCGGTTATGAAAATATAAAAATGGTCATGTTAACACCCAGTATGTTATCATTGGGCTTATATTATTTCCAGGTATTGGGCGAAGTGAATGAGAGTGTGAAGACAGGTCTGTGGGTTGGTGACTGCTTTATTTATACTAATTCGGTTAACCGCATCAACTACTACGTGGGTGGGGAGACGGTGACCATTGCACATCTTGACCACACAATGTACTTGCTGGGATACGTGCCCAAAGAAAACAGGTTAGATTATTTTATCTTGTATTTTTTATTTGTCCTTTTTGTCTTTGAAATAATAATTACTTGTGGAAATGTATTGAAGAGTCGGAACAATCGTCTTTATAACCTGTTTCATACTACATTTTCACTGGGGTGGTTACTAAAAATATATTGACGTTTATTTTGGTTACTCAACTACTCGGCCTCATCAAATTTGAAGACATTTTTTAACATTCTTCAAGTTTGTGTTTACTGGGGTATTATGCCGTGTTGTTACGACCTTTCGGGCCCGAAAGGTCGTAACAACACGGCATAATACCCCAGTAAACACAAACTTGAAGATTCTGAGTGGCCGTGAAAACCTAAGAACATTCTTATTTTTTAACATGATCCAAATTAAAAACCATTTTGAATCTAATCTAAGAAATTATTTTAACTTTAATTATTTTGCATATTGTCATGGGACATGGCTGTGGGAGGCAAATGATAGCACTAAAACAATTTAAAGTTTAATTTATTACCAAAGAAAGTCACTGAACACGAGTTAAATTGAAGTACCATTCTTAATTTTATAGTCACTAAATGTCTCCAGAATATTTCTCATACTTACATATGCACTATTCCTTAATTTGCACTAATTAACGCTGTTTCTATTGCTTTGGTCACATTCTAGTAAACTCCGTTCAACATTCACACGTAGAAAGACTTCTTGCACCGGTATTCCTTTATTTATTACCTCTGGTATTAATACGCTCACTCTCCTGCTTATATCGCGTTACAAATTAATGACTCTGCCGTTCTTTTGCTGGAATGCCGCACACGTTATCATCACAAATGACTGACCATGTGTTGCGTGACGCCCTTCATTTTATAGATAACACCGCCTTTCTAGATCCTTCGTTACTCTTCTGGAATTTTACAGATACATATTACGAGAGCTTCATGATTTCGGAATGGTGTGCGTGTGTGCATGCATAATGTTATGGAATATTCGAGTAATCTTATTGAATTCGGTTGTATTGTCAGTATTCAGTAGGTTCACCATCTTGTTACAATATTGTTGATTTGATACATTCAATGAAAAATTCAATTCATTGAATTTTTTGAGACTGAATACGACACTTATAACTTAATTATTTTAAAAATATTTTACTAGTTTAGAAACCCATGGTCGATTATTTGTAATAATAAATAATTGACTTCACCCCGTGTGCACAGTATGCTTTAGATGAAGTCGTACTTTTCAAGTAACACATAACCTTAATATACTATATATTCACTTGAATTTTACAAAGGCTGTAGCCATTTTTTCACCACACAACTAAATGTGACCCTCGGCTATAACTATTGAGCTAATAAATGTTCACATTATAACTGTCATATATGAATGTGTTAATAATAATCTTTTGTCAAATTCTAAATATAATTGTACATTCCTCCAATTTTACCAGTATTTGTTTTGTTTCCGATTCATATTTTTATATTGCAAAGAATTCCTTATTTTAGAATGTGTATTTATATTTCAGTGATTTCTAAATGTCGTATCATGTTTGTTATTTTTAATAAATTCTTCAGGTTATATGTCGGCGACAAAGAGTTGAATGTGGTGTCATATTCACTGCTTCTATCAGTATTAGAATATCAAACGGCCGTTATGAGAGGTGATTTTGAAACCGCCGACAGAGTCCTGCCCACAGTTCCCAAGGAGCATCGAACCAGAGTAGCACACTTCTTGGAGAAACAGGTAACTGTTACATGTACCGTGAAGACATATTCACTTTAGAAAATGCATCACTATCTAGTGCACCATTTTTAGATGGTCAGTTGTTGTATTTTCATCAAGTTCAAAACCAATTTATAAACATAACATTACTATAGCTAGACCTCATTCAAAAGAATGTGCGCAAAAAATATGTGTGTTGTTACGATGCAAAAAATTAACACAAAATAAGTTTTTCTAGTAAGTAAACTTTTTTAAACTAAAAATATATATTAATTTGGAATATTATCTTAAGGCTTGAGGTGTAATGCAGAATAGGGCGTTGGGAGTTCTATGAAATATTAACTAATTTTTTCGGTATAATTGAGTATCCTGATTCTAATAAAGTCATAAAATAATGTCGCACTCTTATATTGATTTATATTAAACGAGTAATTCCAATTTTAAAATCGTAATTATTTTTATATTAAGTTTGACAAGTCAGCCTTTTCCTTTGAATTATTACACGTATCTATGGATAAGATATAATCATAGATGAAGAAATATAAAGTGGGCCATTCACTATTCCGGTTGGTGGATTGTCATGTAGTATAGTGGATGGGTCGCTTAATAAGAACTCTCAATTTTTTTGTACGTTTCATTTGAAGTGTCTTGAGTGCCTTTATTAAAAAAAATATATAAACAATGATTTTCCAAATGTTATGAGGTTAGGTTAGGTTAGTTAATTTAATAACAAATTTATAGGTTAGGTTTGGTTAGTTAATTTAATTACAAATTTATAGGTTAGGTTAAGTTTGGTTAGTTAATTTAATTACAAATTTATAAGTTACGTTAGGTTTGGTTAGTTAATTTAATTACAAATTTACAGGTTAGGTTTGGTTAGTTAATTTAATTACAAATTTACAGGTTAGGTTTGGTTAGTTAATTTAATAATAAATTTATAGGTTAGGTTTGGTTATTTAATTTAATTACAAATTTATTGGTTAGTTTAGGTTAGGTTTGGTTAGTAAATTTAATTACAAATTTATAGTTTAGGTTAGGTTTGTTAATTTAATTTAATTACAAATTTATAGGTTAGGTCAGGTTTGGTTAGTTAATTTAATTATAAATTTATTGGTTAGGTTAGGTTAGGTTAGTTAATTTAATTGTAAATTTATAGGTTAGGTTTGTTAATTTAATTACAAGTTTATAGTTTAGGTTAGGTTATTTAATTTTATTGTAATTTTTTTTTAGTTCACGTTATGTTACGTTACTTTTATTTTGTATTTGAATGCGTAATTTATTAAATATTTCGTGGAAACATTCTTTAATAGAATTACTTGTTCAATTAAAACCAAGTGTGTACTGCAGTATGTTTTATTGCCTTATATTACCTACTTTTATCTTTGAATAAAATATTGTATTGTCTATAGTTCGCATTACATATATTCTATTCTCGCATTACATATATACATTATATTCTCTTTTCCATGATATACATAAAATGGATAAAATCGTTCGTCTGTCAAACTTACAAAGATAATAATTACGATTTTTAAATTGGAATTACTCGTTTAATATAAATCAATATAAGAGTGCGACATTATTTTATGACATTATTAGAAACAGGACACTCAATTATACCGAAAAAATTAGTTAATATTTCATAGAACTTCCAACGCCCTATTCTGCATTTATCCCGAGGCTTGTAATACGGGCTTGTCAGGCAACTTTCTCCGGCTTTTTTCTTACCGGATAAAGCTAGGGAATGGTCTTTTGATTGTGGTCGACCTATAAATCGTAATGCATATAGACTGGATCCGTAATTAAAGAGTGGCATCGGATACAGAATAGCTACAGATATGTGATTCCATGACCATAACGAGCGGTAGTGTAGCAAGACATGAAGCACTCCATTACTATTATTTTAGAATTTTTATTGATATTGATTTAAGAAATTTGAAATTGGTATATATCTGTATGTGTCTTCATTGTCGAATTTTTATGGTATATTTTATTTTAAGTATTTAATAGCTGTTCTTTTTCCTTGTCTTCTTTTTTCTTTATTGTTTTAATTAATTATTTTTATTTTTCTTCCTTTTTCTCCTTTTTATATTTTCTCTCCATGTGCCTCAATGTAACCTATATGTAATTTGTAATCTATATGGCGGACCAGGTCTTGCATTAACAACCTGGTTACGCTGGAGTAAACACATTATTCTTATTATAGTTCTTTAATTCTTGGGTGCCATGAGGATTAACAGAAATGATAATCAGGAACTTTAACTGTGCATATTTATGCAGAAAGCATCCAATCCACAAAATGCTAAAAATGAGTTATATGTATAAGTGATATAGTTTTTTAAATTCAATAGTTTTCTAACTCACATCCCAGCCATTACCGTTAATTAAATTCATTTTTAAACTATGATTAAAAAAAGTGGTTTGACTATTTTCTGCAGATCCTTGTCAAAAAAAAATAAAGGTTAAAAACATCCATATGATATGGATGTATTATCTAACTTTTTGATTGTACTGTTACTAAAAGATAATAATATTGTAGAAAGAATTTAACTTGTAAAACGTATCAGATCTTTGTAAATTAAAGATTTTTTCTTATAATTACATTAAAAACATCTCTACAATGAGCCCTATGCCAAAAAATATGTAAATTAATAAAATATTGACATAATAGGTTTTTTTAGGTTTAAATTTTTAGAAGCCATTTTATTAATTCCATGTTTTTTGGGTTCGATGTTTTCTGCAGAATTATGTCCAATTAAGATCTACCGACAGAAAGCATTCGAGTGCTTCATATGCAGGTGCTGTTTCAAACAAATACCCAATTAACATTCTCAAAATAATGTAAAAGAAGTATTTTAATCTAACTCTATTAATTTATTTATCTAACTCTATTAACCCTTAACCACCTAGCATATATTTTTGTTGCACAACCACCTGTCATACGTCTGTGGGACTCCCGAATAAAATAATTCACAATGGTAAAATTTAGTAAAGAATGGTTTTGTTTTTAATTAAAATTCTATTGAGGAACATATTAAACTCTTAATTAGAAAAGAAGGCACATGAAAATCAGCATTTTTTTCTTTTAATCATAAATAATTGTCAATACCTCTTATTTCAGGCTTACAAACTAATATATTTGGAAAATGAGATCCACAAAAATTATCATGTAGAATAGGAATTTCTTACAACTTTTTTTTTAGTGTTGACTAGTTAACAAACGTAGAAAAAAATTTAAATTCTTCATAAAATCACAAATTAAATATAATTGCAGGCTCTAAATTTATAGTTTTTCACGTCAGCGAAAACACAGCTTGTTTGAGCATTCAAGGCAAATTGGTGCTTTACATTCGAAACACAGGTATTGTGAATTGCGTTTCTTTGTGTATTTGCAAGTTGAACAGTTTTACGAACCGCCAACCTTTCTTCAGCACTACTGCTACATGGAACTGCTGATGAAATGGTTACGTTTCTGTGGAGGATACGTTGAATTTCACATTATTGCAATTTCACACGTTGCAATTTCACATTGCATTCGTCATTAAAAAATGTTGCTAAATATCCAGTGAGTAAGACAAAGAATTAAGCTCACTCTGATATGCTGGTTTTTTATCTTCTCTTCCCTGCACTATATTATGCTGCAAAGTTCTCAATCGTAAAAACGGTAAGGCAGATGACCAACGAAAGTAATTCCTTTCAAAATAATTCTTCTTCCACGGTCTCCACTGAATTTCAGATCCTCATCTTCAGATGAAAACTCTTCGTTTCCACGTAAAATTGAAGACAAATGATGTTGGGATGGAGAATTTTCTTTAACACCTAGTACAGTTGTCTCTTCATATACGCAATCATTAGCACAACTTTCTTCCAATACATGATCTAGCCCAACATGATCTAGACAGATCTTGTTCCAAACACCGCTCGATATTATTGTCACTAAGAGCCATTTTAAACGAAAACCATAAAAAACACGATTAAAAAAAAATTACGTAACCACCTACCATAGGTCTCTCAGACCCCCTGCAATAGTTTTTTACTCACCTGAAGCAAACGCACGCACATACGAGCGCTTGCGCGGCACTTAGGGGCGCGGGAAAAAGGTACAGGAACCAACAAGTTCATACGAAACTTGGGCACAAAAATATTCACGATTATCAATTCGACGGGGTCTGTGAGACGTATGGTAGGTGGTTAAGGGTTAACTATTTTAATTTAACTCCAGACTAGCAAGTTAGTCCTATTTTCATAGCACAAGCATTTAGCTTAGTTTGAAAATAGTACGAATATTGATGTGACACGTATTCTGTGTTCGCATCGCAAAAAAAAAAAAAATCAAGTATAAGTAATCAATGGGGTCACAATGAATCTATGTGATTTACTCAAGCCTGATTGTTTCGCTCCTGTAATTGAGCCTCTTGGCCTATTTGAAGTGTACAAAAAAGATTTTCACAATTATAATACGTATTTTTAATCTTAATTTATTATTATTAAAAATCTCCTTTATACTTTTAGGGCTTTAAGCAACAAGCATTGGCCGTATCCACAGATCCCGAACACCGTTTTGAGCTGGCACTTCAGCTCGGAGACTCGGAACAGGCCAAGGCCCTGGCAGATAGTCCCCAGCGATGGTTGCGCTTGGCCGACCTCGCCATGCAGCAGTCCAACCTGGAGCTGGCCAATCACTGCTTCCGGCAGGCAGAAGACGACACGGGACTGCTCACTCTGGCAACCAGCTCAGGTGAGCTTTAGCTCTGTTGTTTCTAAAACTGTCGTCACTATTCGTCTCAAAACTCAGTGCAGAACTATCTTATTCATAAACTCTGTAAATATTCTTAACATTTATTATGTTTTGATGCAAGCTGTTATAAAAGTTATTGAGCTAATAAATGCCGATTTATCGGCACTGAAACTAAACTAAGAGTTCAGTGCCTAGCTTCTTGTGTGACGAATAGAATGACACAGAGAGATCAATGTATTGTCATTTTAATGCGAGTAAGAGAGGAATTGAGAAAGTGGAGTGGACAAGAAAAACTACTTTCTTGGATTGCGTCATTATATGTTACAGCTCATGGGTAAAGGTGTTTTGCTTTTACAAAATGGTACGTCCAGTCAAAGCCATGTTCATTTTTGTTTTGCAGGTAACGAATCATTATTAAAAGACATGGCTGACAACAGTACAAAGGAGGGTGGTGCTAACATGAAGTTCCTCATGAAATTCCTCCTGGGTGACTTGGATGGCTGTCTAAATCTTCTGATTGAAGGAGATAGCTTACCGTTGGCTGCCTTCTTTGCCAGGTGACCTATCATTTGTAAAGATTACACGATTTTGTTATTATTCAAAGTATATGAAGTGACACCCCTTTAATTCTAAATTCCATTGTAAATTCCATTCTAAATTCTAATTGTAAATTATAAAAGGGACCAACCAAACTATTTAATTTTGTGAAAAAATATACCTATTTGGAGGAAACATTTATAAGATGAATAATTATCCTCCTTGGACCCAGTGTCGCCTATAGGAGACATAGATCAACAGTGGGAAAAAAAAAACATTGTTTGGGTTGTGTCTTTTTACAAATTGGTTAAGCTAATCATCAGTGGATATTATTAGTGGTATGTTGAATCCCAAATTTGAAATGTTTTAAGAACTGTAAAAAATATTTCATTAAAGACGAATTAAAAGACCGATTTTTATTATACTTTGGGACCGAGGAGGTTATGTAAAAACCTTTTACCTCTTATAAAAAAAAACGATACATACATGTCAAAACAATATTCTTACAATTTTTCAAAGTAATATACAATTTGTGCTATACAAGACACCCAACCATTTGTGCTATATAAGACACTCAATCATTTGTGCTATGCTTGACTCGACCCCAACCGTCACCGCGAAAGTGTCACACAGCAGAACCAAACAAGTGTGTTACCACACCGTTCTCTTACCCCAGTATTTCATCTTAAGTACATAGTTAATGAATTTATAAAGATTGCAGTGGCAGTTTGTGTGATTAAAAAGTTAATAACTCATTTCCACAGTTAGGAAAGTAAAACTTTATAAATGTGTTCTGTGGTACAAACGTTGCATAATCAACATCTCTTTTCTAGATCCTACTTGCCATCTCGAATATCAGAAGTGGTACAAAAATGGAGAGAGCAGGCGTCTGCTACCAACGAGAAGACCGGGCAGTCGCTCGCAGATCCAGCAACTTACGACAACCTGTTCCCAGAATACAAGGTTTTTATATTCCCATCCTCTTAACAAATACAAAACATGAAAATACTTGAACCTCGTTAATTCCAGATTCAAGGAACTAAAAAATTTTAACTATGCAGAGCCCTGTTAATTCCAAATTCAGGGTATCAAATTAATATTTTTGAAACTGTGAAACCATCGGGGAATTTACAAAAAAATCGCAAGACTCATGAAAACAGACAAATTTTTTTTTTAGCAATCCGCATATTTGGATGGTCATAATCGAAAATATGTAGTTATTTTTGATTTTACAGAAGTCATATTCAATATAGTCATAATCAATTTCAAGCACAGTTATTATAAATACATACTATCGTCCATAAATAAATAAAATATAAGATAATTGTCTTTCAAAGAAAATTAAACATTTTAACAACATCACTACAGTTATTTGAAAAAGGAATTGAACTAAGGGGGAAAAAAGCGAATATGTACGCAAAAAAATTAAAATGTATCCTAGTATGAGTAATTATACCACAAAATAAATCTACAAGCACATATCTACGCAATTAACTGAAGAATCCGTACACAGAATTTCCCAATTTTAGGGATCGAAACAATATGTTATATATTTATGAACAGACCTGGTTTGCGCACGTATTTCTTGAACGTATTGGAGTTATCGGGGTTAATGAACTATAAATTAAACATTTTAGGTGTTGTGTGGTTAACAAATTACTAGAATTAACAAAATTTTACTTCATCAGTGAGAGGAATTCTTGCCCATGGTTTAGGTAAAATGTGTGTCTTGTATTTTTTCAGAACTCATTAATGCTTGAAGAATACCAGAGGAGTTGTGGAATAGAATTGCAGAAGAGATTGGATTATACTGATCCAGAATTGTCAAACGTCGAGAGAGACTTGGAGCTTGAGGCCAAGACTGCTCAAGCCAGGGGCAAGTGGGCCAAGTCGGAAGAAGCGGAAAAATCTCCCCAAGAAAACGATAAGTTAGTAGACAGAGCAAATTGCATTTATTATTTTTATACATTTCACACGTTACTGCTGGTTTTAAAGACTAAACTCTATTTCTATCAGAATTCTCTCACTAACTTTTAAGACTTCTATAGTTACCGTCATCATCGTCCATTATTTCTTCGGTCGACCATCGATCTTTGGCACATCACTCCCACTTCGATGAGAATTCCATGTACCCATTGAGCAGTGGCGTGCAGCGCATACAAGCAAAAAAGCTTTACATTACGTAATTAAAACAACGGGAAACAAATATTAATTAAATAATCTTTAGCTTATGAAAAAGACCATTTAAAATTTTAGCCATGGCAACGCCTTCTGTATACAACTTCATATCGGTGTTTTTCACATTTTACTTATTTGCACTCATCAAATTTGTTTCTTAAATTTGTAAGAGAATATTACTGAACTGAATATTTTATTTTCCTGTTAACCCCCCCTGGGCCGCGTCGCATATATGCGACAGGCACAAAATAATTTATTTATCGACGGCCGCGTATCAAATTTGAAAAACATAATTTTTTCCCAATAGAGAAATCCTGTTGTGACCTGTCGTTCCATTTTCAACTCAAAAACATCACGGATTATATTTTAAATCAACAATCAAAACAGAAGTTTTTCTGCCGTCAAAATCGTATAGAATTGTCATAGATGGCGCTCCGATCGCGTGTTGTGCAATCGAAATTCAAATATTCCATCGTCAAGGTCACGCGCAATGTGCGCGGGAAATACGATTTTTTTTTTTCGATTTTCGATTTATTTGTACACGTATATACAAATATATACGATATGTTTTGCGATATTTGTCAGTTTTTGTTGGTTTATGATTCAATTGAATACTAATAGTGATTTATTAACAAAAATACACGCAATTTTGTTGCATTTATTTGAAATATGTGTGTGTGTGAAAGTGTATCATATTTATGTGTTACGAGTGCGATGTCCCGTCGTGTGCCGTGCCGTGCAACAAAATATATCACACAGAAGAAGATTATTATTATTAATAGTAGTGTTGTCTCTAATAAACAAATAAAAATATTATTATTATTTTTCAGAAAATGTTGCGCTGGCAACATTATGGAAATTCAAAAAAAGATTATTTTTTTTACTTAAATGATAAAAAAATCATTGCTTTTCGATACTTATGATAAAATAATATGAATGTGTGTGTTTTTTTTTTAATATACGCATGTTTTCATGGTTTTTTCGTAAAAAGAAAAATCACAAAAAATTCTGAAAATTTACGGCCCACAACAAGTTAAAGCAATATGTTATATGTAGATATATCATATAACTTGTAGAAGTTCTTTTATCTAGTTGGCAAGTAAATTTTTCATACTGTTGCATGTTTCTTCAAAAGGTTTAATTTTTGTTAAGTTCTGCTCACACATTACTTACATAAATGACACTGTTACTAATTCCATGCTTTTAGATATAATTTTTTGTGTGTATTACAACTGTGATTTGCTTTGACAGTCATCTGCTATTTTGTTTGAATTAAAGTTCATTAGTTACAATTAATAGTATAAATTCAATCTGTTGTTGTTTACATGAATTACTAGTTTATAGTAATTTGTAAAGAAAATGGTTAAATGTAAGTTTTTGAACATTTTATATGCAACTAGCTGTGCCCGCGCGGCTTCGCACGCATAGATTTTTAGTACACTATTTGGATCGTCATAGAACTTTCGCGAACCTTCTAGAACTTCCAGAACTTTCAAGAAATTTATCGAATGTACAGGAACCTTCTAGACACACCGACACTTTCCGCCACTCAGTTTAGAACCTTATAGAACTTTCGGGAATTTTCTAGAGCCTTCTCCTTCCAGAACTTTATAGAGAAGGTTTTCCCGAAACCTTTTAGACTCACTGACACAGTCGGCGCGCCTATTTTGAAACAATCTGAAGCATTTCCAGCCTTTCCATAACAAAACAATGTGCTAGAAAGCACATTTTTGTCACCCACTCCCACCCACACACAGCCATCCCCACCAAACTCGCATATTTTCGATGTGACACCAAGGGCTATCCACCACCATAACCACCGGTGGGTGGTTGTGGCTGGTTGTGGAGAAAACTTGGCGGATAGGGAAACACGGGATTCTTTTTATATATGTATATTGATATTAATATGTTTGAATGATCATTATTTTGTATGTAACGGCATGACCTAAATTTATGTTGCACTGCACTGCCATTGAGATACTGGGTCTCTCCTAGTGGTTTTTTATTTTGTGGATACCACTAAATTATACTAATATACAAAATAGAACTTTTTGAATGTTACATGAACTAAAGTGGGTGATTCTTATAGCATTTTTCCTGCTAATTCCGAATCTGCTTTTCAAATTTCCCCAGCACGTAAGGTTTTTGAGTAAAACGCATCTTAAATTTCAGAAGTGTTATTTTTTAATTTTATGTATGCAAAATTTGGGTCCAATCAGTTAACTAATAAAACCGGCATGGAAAAACATTTTATTCAAGAGTAGATTTCATAGTAAAAATAATATATTAACGCGCAAAAATCAATTAAATACGACCACTGAACAGATAAATATTGACACAATAGAAGCAACATCAGTACAAACACCATTAAGGCCTACAACGGCCGGGAATATCCAATATTCAATACAAAATTCCCAAAAACCATTAAGGCTAATAATGATCGACGTACCCAAATTAAGATTTTGACTTACCAGATCTCACTTGGTAATAAGCTTCCGATACGAACGGACATGCTCGCACTGCCCCTCGTGACGGAAATTTATTAACAAGGCACCCTGAGGATGCCTTTTGTGATTCAGGCGAAATGTCGGTTGATGAATGATCCTTCTGAGAACCAGATTTTGACGCGGGTTACCCCCAAAGAAATGAATAATAACATTTATAACACCCGTGAAAACCTTTACTATAGCATATACATATATATATGAAGTGTAAATCCTTAATATATAGAAAATAAAATATTTTTAGGGAAAGACGGTCATCCGCTGTGATATCAAGTGTAATTGATGATGATGTACAAGACAAAGCCTTCGATGATGAACTGGAGGCATCTCTGGATGAATTAAACCTGGATGATAATATGGACGCATTATTGACAGTAAGTAATTATAAAACTTCGCATTATATTTTGCC
Source organism: Agrypnia vestita (assembly GCA_016648135.1). Lineage (NCBI taxonomy): Eukaryota > Metazoa > Arthropoda > Insecta > Trichoptera > Phryganeidae > Agrypnia > Agrypnia vestita. The sequence goes on from JADDOH010018585.1 coordinate 18,438, forward strand.
TCCTGTTGAAAGGCATTCCATTGGAGGTATTCTTCAAGACTGCACTAACTGAAAATGGTCATTCTACTGGTAATTTACCATTTAAAAATGAAATAATTTTGTATTTTTGGCTCAGCCTGTATTGTCTTCTTCTTCTTCTTCTGCTTCATCTAGGACTGCGTCCTGTCATTGCTCGGAGCCTGTTCCTGGGATACAGATGTCCAGCTATCTCGCCATCTTTTATGCAGTCTTCCTGGGAGTCTGGTACCAGACGGCAGCTTGTTCGCTGCTACGCTCACTACTCTCTCAGAACAAGCTCTCTCCACATGATCTCTCCAGTAACGTCTTCTAGATCTTCCCCATCGGGCAATATCCTCAACGTCACAAGTCCTTCGTATTTCGGAATTCCTCACTCGGTCTCTGATTGTCAGTCCCGCAATGGGTCGGAGAGTCTTCATCCCAGTTGTTCTTAGGAGATTTTTACTTCTGGTAGTGTCAGCCCTTCTCGATGCCGTACGTCATGATTGGGCGGACACAGGTCTTATATATCTTCACTTTGCTCTCCTTGAGCATATGTTCGTTTCTCCAGACAACATTTCTCAAGCATCCAGCAATAGTTGCGGCTTTGTTTGCTTGCTCCCTTACTTCTTCGTAGAGGTCGTTACTGCCGGATATCTCGACACCCAAGTACTTGAAGCTCATTACTTGCTCTATTATTTTATTTTCAATTGCAAGCTCGCATCGTACTGGCTGTTTCGATGTCACCATGCTCTTAGTCTTATCTATGGAGATTTTCATGTTGAATCTTTGTGAGGATATATGGAATTTGTGCAGAAGTTTTTGAAGATCGTCTTCGGAGTTGGCTATTAATACTGCATCATCAGCATAACATATTATATCTATCTTTTTGTCTCCCATGTTATAGCCTAGGTTCATTGTTTTGACATCTTGTATTAGCTTATATATGATGATATTGAATAAGAAGGGGCTCAAGCTATCTCCCTGTCTGATGCCTACTGCGGCTGGGATTTCTTTCGATAGATCATTGTTTACTTTTATGCGCATTTTGTTGTTAGTATTCAAGTTATGAATAGCTTTGATGATGGGTAGTGGTACATCTTTCTCCATTAGGATATCTATAGCCTGTATTGTAATGGTTATTATTATTCTTTGCAGGATGACGTTCTGGACGATGAGTTGGGAGACGACAGTGATGAATGATGAAGTAGGTTAAAGATTATAATTTTATCTAAACATCACTACATACACATATTTATGTGCGTTTATTATAATATTGTCAAAAAATTTATTTTCTGGGATAAGTTTTGCGTTGCATTGCAAAGTTGATTTTATCCCATTTTATAACAATAAAATCGTTGTAAAAAATATTTTGTTTCATTATTTTTACTTGAGCTTCTGTCAACATTCCTTATGCCCAGTCCCTCTTCTAGAGATTAGTGTATACATTAAATCAAGCATCGCATCAAGCAATCTGATTAAAGTATTTACCATGCATCCATCAGCACCTGTATTGACTGTTATAAAGTTTTTTTATTCAATTAATGTTAACTTTATTTTAAAGATTGGTTTCAGACCATTCCATTAGTATGATTAATTACAAAACCACCTCTGATAGCGGTCTTATGCAATTGATACATTTCATATTGTACAACAGTAGAAAAGACAACTATCGGAAGGTGGTACTTGTATATTTTCTTAACTTGTAACTTTGTCATCAGAGAAGAATCTTTTGTCATTGTAGGAATAAATTCCAGCTGTTTTATAATATTATCTCAAAAGATTAATTCATTGAAATAATTATGTATGTATTTCAGTATTAGCCCACACATTAATGTTGTTTTCAAGATTCTTAATTTCATCATTTTAACTGATAATTAAATTTTAAGTTTTTTCTACAATGGTGTTTTAATTTTGTTTGCATAAATGCTCCTGCCCTGTTACTAGCCTGGAGGATACAGACTTGCATAGGAAAGTCGAATTCACGACTGTCTCAATTGTTTTCCCTGACTGTAGCTGGTGGACGTGATGGAACGAGGGAATAGTCGCCCTGGCGTGAGGCCCAGAACGATGACACCCGAGTAACCGCGTTGCAATATATATATATATATATATATATATGTTGCAATTGCAATGTGGTAAAAGAAGTGTAGGAAGACGCCGCATCTCATGGCTGCGTAACCTGAGGGCCTGGTATAAGTG
>JADDOH010018587.1:0-26954 GCA_016648135.1 Agrypnia vestita
ACATTCCTAATACCCAAGACTGCAGCATTCGTAATACCCAAGGCTGCAGCATTCGTAATACCAGAGACAGCAGCATTCGTAATACCCAAGACTGCAGCATTCCTAATACCAGAGACAGCAGCATTCGTAATACCCAAGACTGCAGCATTCCTAATACCAGAGACAGCAGCATTCCTAATACCCAAGACTGCAGCATTCGTAATACCCAAGACTGCAGCATTCCTAATACCAGAGACAGCAGCATTCCTAATACCCAAGACTGCAGCATTCCTAATACCAGAGACAGCAGCATTCCTAATACCCAAGACTGCAGCATTCGTAATACCCAAGACTGCAGCATTCCTAATACCAGAGACAGCAGCATTCCTAATACCCAAGACTGCAGCATTCCTAATACCAGAGACAGCAGCATTCCTAATACCCAAGACTGCAGCATTCCTCATACCATAACATACACAATTTCCGACTACCTAGACGGCAGCATTCAAACCCACAGACCACAGCTTCCGAATATTTACAAGACTGCAGCAGTCCTATACCTAAGACTGAGCACTCTCCTACTCCCAAGACTGCAGCCTTCCTATACCGAACCAGCGCAGTCCTACCTACCCAGACTGCAGCCTTCCGTACATACCCAAACGCAAGCATTCCTATACCAGAGACAGCATCTTCCATACCCAAACTGCACATTCCTAATACCACTACACCGCTTCCTAATACCCAAGACTGCAGCATTCCTAATACCAGAGACAGCAGCATTCCTAATACCTAAGACTGCAGCATTCCTAATACCCAAGACCGCAGCATTCCTAATATTCAAGACTGCAGCATTCCTAATATCTGAGACTGCAGCATTCCTAATACTCAAGACAGCAGCATTCCTAATACCTAAGACTGCAGCATTCCTAATACCCAAGACCGCAGCATTCCTAATATTCAAGACTACAGCATTCCTAATATCTGAGACTGCAGCATTCCTAATACCCAAGACTGCAGCATTCCTAATACCAGAGACAGCAGCATTCCTAATACCCAAGACTGCAGCATTCCTAATACCAGAGACAGCAGCATTCCTAATACCCATGACTGCAGCATTCCTAATACCCAAGACCGCAGCATTCCTAATATTCAAGACTGCAGCATTCCTAATACCCAAGACTGCAGCATTCCTAATACCCAAAACTGCAGCATTCCTAATATCCAAGACTGCAGCATTCCTAATACCTAAGACTGCAGCATTCCCTATACCCAAGACCGCAGCATTCCTAATACCCAAGACCGCAGCATTCCTAATATCCAAGACTGCAGCATTCCTAATATTTGAGACTGCAGCATTCCTAATATCCAAGACCGCAGCATTCCTAATATCCAAGACTGCAGCATTCCTAATACCCAAGACTGCAGCATTCCTAATACCCAAGACCGCAGCATTCCTAATATCCAAGACTGCAGCATTCCTAATATCCAAGACTGCAGCATTCCTAATACCCAAGACCGCAGCATTCCTAAAATTCAAGACTGCAGCATTCCTAATATCTGAGACTGCAGCATTCCTAATACCCAAGACTGCAGCATTCCTAATACCAGAGACAGCAGCATTCCTAATACCTAAGACTGCAGCATTCCTAATACCCAAGACCGCAGCATTCCTAATATTCAAGACTGCAGCATTCCTAATATCTGAGACTGCAGCATTCCTAATACCCAAGACTGCAGCATTCCTAATACCCAAGACCGCAGCATTCCTAGTATCCAAGACAGCACCATTCCTAATACCCAAGACTGCAGCATTCCTAATATCCGAGACTGCAGCATTCCTAATACCCGAGACTGCAGCATTCCTAATACCCGAGACTGCAGCATTCCTAATACCCGAGACTGCAGCATTCCTAATACCCGAGACAGCAGCATTCCTAATACCCAAAACCGCAGCATTCCTAACACCTCCCCAATGGCACGCTTCAGGAAATTATGCTGCAGATCGGAGAAAATGGATTCGGATTGTTTTAGCTGTGGCGTCATCATCATTGATAAGAATCGAGAAAAATTGTAAAAGAAACGTTGCACGGACGTCAAGATCCACGTACAAAGTCTATTTTTGAGTGTTGTAATAACACGATATTCTTAATAGGCTAAATTAGCCAGGCTGTAGCTGAATGCAGCGCATACATCAGAAATGACGTTGGTCATTATGCACGTCATGAGATGAGACATCTGTGTAAGAAACCAATTTACAAACTGTCTACTGGGTGGCCGTGATAAAGTTTTGATTTATTTACCAGAAATTCAAGTTATGCCCAACTTATTTAATACGTGAAGTGCACGCCCCTATCATTTAGTCCGGCTATTTGCTAAATCAGTCCTCATCAGTCCATGGAAGCTTCCCGATATTTAAGTTTTCAAAATAACAAAGCGCAGCCATAGTATAATCAAAGAATTAAGGATAAATTATAGAAGTCTCACAGAGACAAAGACGAAGAATGTGAGAAAAGTGGATGGAAGTCTCTTTTATGATGGCTCAGGGCTTACAACCTGTAGGAGCTGGCTGATTATTCAACACAATGCAAGGTTCACCAATTCCATCGTAAGAATATCCACACATAATCAAATTTTGGAACAAGTATCTACTTAATAGGCGCGTGCAGTGGGAACATGAAGCATGACTTTTTTGTAAACGTATATTTTGAAAAAAAAGTAGAAATCAAAAATTTATGTAACATATTTTTATGATATGTCAAAATATCAATACTATGATAACAATTGTGATAGAATATTACGAAATATATGTTGTATTCCGATTTTTTTTCCAAATAATTGGTTACGTAAAAGTCATGCTGCGATGTTCCCACTGCACGCCCTTGTTACTTAGGTACAAGTACGTATCTACGAATGAATTTTTGGTAAGTGATATAATTGGCTGTAATGATAGTTCAACGTTTTGTAAAAAATAAGTCAGAAATATTGAAAAAAATGCAAACTTAGATATTGCTCTGAAAGATGAAAACTGATGTGAGTTATGATATGAGAAGATGACTGAACTGACATAGGTAAATATTGATATTAAGTCATGTCTGTTTGAACATTTTTGACTCATAATCAAGGTAGGAATGTAGTCCTGCTAGGTTATTAATGTTTTACAAATAACCCTGTATAAACTATGCATTCTTGTATTGATTAACCAGGATGTCAAAATATTGAGAATCAACCCAAAATTTTAGTGGATTTTTCAAAGAAATTGTTTATTCTCAAATACTATTTCGATAAAGTATTTCATTTTTATTAATATAAATAAAGTTACCAAAAAGTTATGTTGCTGTTATTTAAGAACTTCTCAAATGATTTCCTGTCATTATTGATAGTTTTTTTCAGATTTTTTTTATTGCTGCAATCTGCGCGCTCAAATTGTAAATGTACACCAGAAGACAATTTAGACGTACACGCTGCATGACAGACGGGCCAACGCGACCGACAATGATGATTTACGAGTTACCACAATCCAATAGCCAGAGACCGCCCGCCGTCGCTGATGACATAAGTGTCCTGTTATTTTGTTTTTTCCCCGGAGACGTGTCTAGGATGGTTTTTATGTGACCTTCAGGCCGCCATTCGAATACCCAGAACGTGGACATCATCATCACCATTACCCACCTGCGCGGCACGGTAGCGGCCATGTGCGATTAAAGTAATTAAGCGATTTGTTAAATTATTGTCTGTAGCCGAGATGGGCGACCGCCGGCGTATCAAGCCATGTATTCACTAGGGGACAAAACGCGAAACATTCCGCGTGGCATGTCGCATCAACATCTACGCTCATGTTTCGGGGACAATGGCGCGGTCATTTGACGTGTACACACCGGGACTGACATATAAAATGTCGCCCGATGAGGTTATGATGACAGCTGCGTATGTCGAATCGTATACGTGTATCGAATGTCTGACGGATCTTTTGCTACGCTCTCCCACGCGTCGTTTTTCTTTATTTTATTTTTATATTCACAGTTTGAAGTGTCCCACAACATTGTATGGCTTTGGTAGAGCTCGATGAGTTGGAGAACAATTTCGTTTTCCCACACTAATGTCATGTTGATGGATACAGCGCATGCGCATTCACTTGTAAACATACCACGTGGTACTGACGCGCGGCGCAATGTCGCGGTGAGCTCGCTCGGGTACCGTGCGCATGGCAACGTTGCCACGGCACGTAGAAATGCCGTGCTATGTTGCGCGCGATATCGCGGAACTGTGCGCGAAGTTGCAACATCACGTAGACTCTACGCCGCGCGTGATGTTGAGGGGCAATTTGTCCCCTAGTGAATACATGGCTTCAGCGGACACCGCTAATTGGTCGCGGTTCTGTTTTATTATAAAAAACGCACCAATTGCAATATCTGTTGCGAAATGTATGAGCTGGTTGCATTGACGCAATCGTCGTCGAATTCGCGTGTGAACAGGTTGTATCATAAAACTAAATTAATTAATCAATTAGAAAGTCATACAGGAAAATAAAATCCACGAAAAAATATTTAGCTAATTAATCCACAGCTGAAATCATGATTTATTTATATTTATTAATACTAAACGCCCTAGTGCGCTTTTACAGTACAAGAAAATTAAAATGATTATTATATACCTAACATAAAACATGTTTTACAGTAAATAATTAAAAATAATAATATAAATAGAACATTTTTAAGATAAATGAACAATATAAATGAACAATATATGTATAAACGATGATTAGTATACAAGCAAACAGTAATAATTAGACCTTCAAAATAAAGATTAAACCAATACACCAGATAAATAAGATAAGAAAATAAATTAAACCAAAAAAATAAATATAAAAGATAAAATCAAAACACATTTAAAAGGGAAGTGAACAAAAATTAGGATATTTTAAAATAAATAAATATATATAATTCATGGGGAACAAAACATAAGTAAAAATTTAGTCCATTAAACTGTACAAAGTCTAAGTAATTCTTTATTTCGGTTATGCTCCTACAACGAAAAATGTCTTCAGGTTCCGAAAATTTGTTTCCAAGGCGATGTAAACGTGTTAACGGTGAATTTAATGCATAGTTATTTCTGTTGGTCCCTACAAAGAAGACTTCGTGACGTCTCGTTTGTCTCGGTATTATATTATACGAGACAAATTGCTAATATTAATACTTATGGAGATAATCGACTTCAAAGATTACAATTTTTTCCAATATATCTGACTTCTACAAGATTCAACCAGTTTAATTCAGTTCAAGATTCTTGAATTGGTATTATTATTGTGGTATCTATATTATATTTGCGCTAATTCTCCACCAAGTAATGCGTTTTTTTTTCATTTCCAGCTTCAAAAATTAATCAAATCGTAACTATGTTTTTTTTTTAGAAACTAGGTGTACAGATTATTTTTAAAAAATGTGTGTTTACTAATGAATAGAAAAATTATAAAAAGGTTATTTATCATTCGAGTCATTTTAAGGGAAAAGATGTATCGGAATTTTTATTTTCTTGCGCCAATTTTTTTTTCTACGGGAAATAAAATTTTTTGGTTTAATTTTTAAGTAAGGAGGTTTGGTTGTATGTCTATCTATGTTTTGATTGATTCAAAATCGCAGTATGCAGTACGTAGTTTTGCCATTAACTATTTAAAATATCGTATAAAAAGCAACAGGAAAAAAAACATAATTCTCCATTTAATAATGCCCATCACTAACGTTATTAAGACGCTTCGCTACTCTTAATACCCCCGTTCTCACAGTCTTAACTTAACCGAAATATGTAATGAAAGTACGTCATTTTTGACGGGTTTTTTAAAAGTTGTTCGAATTCAATTTGTTCCACAGCTCTGTTAACTTTTTACATCATCATGCACCTAGAGCCAATGAAGAGTTTTTGTGTGGTCGCCTCACCACGCCGCTTTAACTTGGAGCAGGGAGGACGACCGCTTTTATAATGCCAAATTCGGTGGCGAAAATGAAGGGCCGATATGGGAGCTGTTGCTCATAAAACAGTCCAAAATAAGTGGTGGGTCCTCTTCACATCTATTAATTTTTACATCTAAATTGTCCAAATAATAAATTAAAGTCAGTATTTCGACTAAAATAAAATAAATATTGATTTTTAAGAGATGTATTGATATTTCTTAGGATTTTTATTAATTATCTTTTTTACTATTATTTAAGAAGTAGCTTGTTGGTTTTGTGGTAAAGACTCTCGTCTCGTAATTCAAAGGTCGCGTGTTGGAATCCCACTCCAGCAAATTAGTCCTATTTTTATAGCACAAGCATTTAGCTTAGTTTGAAAATAGTAAGAATATTGATGTGACACGTATTCCGTGTTCACATCTCTATTTTTATACAAAAAAAATATGTACAAACTAAGCTTAATATGTTCGACCCGTGATATAATAATGTTCCAAGGAAAATGTCTCATTAATAAATCATTTCAACCGTTCGACATTATAAAAAATGTTATAGCGATAAAAATCAAAATATGCACATAAAATGCAAAAAAGATGTTCAACTTGGAATTTTTGAATTATGAATTCCAATGGAATTCCGTCGTTTGTATACTGATGTAGGTAGGTACCTACTGTGGCTTTTAAATAAAATACAAATATTCAAACAATATTTGAATGTGTAATGGAAAAAATATGCACAAAGAATGAATAATTCTATGTTAAGTTGACTCAGTTGTATGTATAATTTGTAAATCAAACATATATTCAATAACTCACTCACATTCCATCATAGCACATGCCTATACAGGCATGTGCTATGATGTGTATATCGTGTATACGATAAGCAGAGAAAGTGTCGCCACATATATTCAGGGTATAACATAGCTAGTCTACAATACTTTACAAGTGGATTTCTGTCTTGATTATAATTAAAATGTCAAATTTTGCATATTTTTCAATATTTCTGATAAATTTTTTAATTGACTTATTATTAATTAACTATCATTACAGTAATCTATATTATGGATTATGAAAAATTCATTCGTTTAAATACAAATCAAATAAAATGATAAAAACCTTTAAAAAATCTATTTTCAATTTCTACGAGGTTTTTGATACTTTATTTAACTTGTATTGAAGAGAATGAATTTTTTATAATTGACACAATCCAACGCTTCGCAAAAAATAAGTCGGAAATATTGAAAAAATGCAAAGTTTGATATTGCATATCTCCATAACATTTTATATAAGGTCACGGTTGCTTGAACGTTTTCGACTCATAATTAAGGCCGGAGATCATCTGTAAAGTATTGTGGACGAGCTATGTTACACCCTGTATATTAATTTGACCATGAACTAAAAAGATCATTCTCAAATTTTAACATTTTTCAATGAGGATTTTATCATGGATATATTAATATTATAACGAGGCTAAAAATAATTGCGCACTTCTGCCACATGTCACAACAACACTATCGAAGATTCCAGAACAGCCTCGCGCAATCTACGGCTTTCGGGAAGCATCGAGAAACATCTATAAAAGCCTGGAACTTGATAACAGCATTAACGATAGCGATAACAGAAGCGAAGACTGCCGCGAGCTGCGAGCCAGTATGGCCAGTCGAGCGATAATTCGACAGCGACTAATCTGAAAAGTTCTTTCGTAGCGAAATAAACCCGTAATTAGATTCCAGTGTTTCATTAATTCCTCCCGCGGCCACGACACGTGATAATATAATTTTTAATTGTAGTTTTAGGTCAGTATTTTGATGACACTGATTTCGCTTTTTATTAATTTATTTTCTTATGAATTTCTTTTGTTATTAATTTTAAATCAAATTGGTCCATTGAATTAATGAATGCAAATAAGATTAATTTTTGTATGAGTACGAATAGGTGGAAAAGTAGCATTTTAATAATTTAATAACAAAGTCAGCGAGCATAATTGTTACCTTTATTAGATGGATAAAGCAAAACTTAGTCGGTATTATGTCTGCGAATAATTATATTATTGTCTCTATTAAAATATTATTCTAACTTAAAGTAGGTAAGGATATTAAAGTATTCAAGACGAAAATTCTCAGGAATTAAGTATAAATGCAAATATCATGCCAAAGTTCTTAAACAACCAAATATGCCATGTCAAGAAGGCTAAGATGCTATCAGATGTGATGTCTCCAGAGGATTCCAATAAGGTGGGCGGATAGGGACCGTTTAATGATCGGTCTCATATATAGGTCCAACTCATTCATGGCCAGGTTAGTATTTTTGATGCTAATTGGCAACCACGCTACGTCGCAGAGCAGCACAGCAGCAATTCAGCACTGCGCCGCTACAAAAAAAGGTCTTTCACAGTGCAAAATTTATTACAAAACAGACATTAAAGTAACCACAAATCTTAATGGTGATAGACATTATGTAAGTAATATTATACACAATAATTTAACACACTACATAATAGCAAAATACTCAGGAATAATAAACCATAAATATTTGGCACAGAAGATAGCGAAGGTGGACATACAATTTTCGAAAGGAGACCACAGCTCAAAACAGAGAGGCAATTAGAACAGTCGTGTGCGGTCTGCCATGGACCTGCAATACTCGTAGAGCCAGCCATTACAATACGAATGTAATCTAGCCAAGTTTCCGACAAAACAAAACGCTTTGCAGCAAATCCCGCTTTCGCATGAAACTCGAGATTTCCTGCATATTTTAATAACAGCATTCTCGCACCTCGATAACTGGTTACTAAACCCTGTCTGAGATGCCTACGGTCGGTTACGGGGGAGGTGAGGAAGCGGGGGGACATAGACCAATACCCGTTTGTACGGAGCCGCGCGGGGGGGGAGAGTCCAGTCTAGACACAGGCCAGACTGCGCCGGGACAGGGAGGTGCAACCATTTACATAAGAGCATATTTAAATCATCTATCGTAATATCGCCTAATTGGGATATCCCTATTATTACGGCTGAATATAAATGAGGTTATGGAGATTATAGTGGACTAAAGCGACCATGAGAATTTATTAGAAAAAGATTTTTAAACGATGTATAGTGGAATTGATAGAACACTTAATAACAATGTTATATTTTGCAAAATGGGAGAAGTTTATGTGTAGATAGTAAGTCAATCAATATTTTGAAATTAAGTTGAGGAATTTATCAGTATCCGAGACACTATAGATGAGGTAGGATGGAAATAATAATATGAACTGAGAATAGGTACAGAATCGATACAATGCAGCCCCCAGGAATATATGTAACTGAAGAGAAAAGACAAAAAAAATCCACTTAATAATTAATCAGCAAGGAGTCACAATCATACCAACAAGCTACTCAAATTTTATATTAACTATTTGCATTTCTATTTTATATTTTTTTCCATTTTTTGCCATTTATTTCATCACTTTTATGCTGTGAATATGTTAGATTAAATAAATGTGAATTGTAGCTGAAAATCAATATTCTTTTTCGTGCTTGCTATACTACGTATCGACTGAATCGAGCAGAAGATTGAATATAAGTTAATCATTAGAAAATTAGAAATTTAAATGGATGAAAACAGAAAAATGATAAGAGATCTGTGTCTCAAACGTTGACCAAAATCAAGGTGAAGGAAGGAGATATCTTTGTCTATCTCAACACTTTCTAGTGAGACAGGCATAGTAAAATTAAACCTTAACGAAGTAAATCACTCAATAAATATATTAAAAAAACAAAAATATGAAATCATCAGAGCAGTTGGAGTAGTATGGTTAAAAAGAGGACCAAAGAAAGTGGCAGATTCCCTTATCTAGCAGTGGATCGAAAATGACTTAAGATTATTAAGATAAAGATGACTTGTTTAAAAAAATTATTAATCAATTAGAAAAGACATACAGAAAAAATCAAATTAACGAAAAAATATTTGAATGCCACGGACCTCACATTTTATCCGAGAATGACGCGTTATCCAATTTCGCCATGGTACTCTGGTAAGTTAACGAAAAATTTTCAACCTTATATGTAGTCTCTTTTTAATTTACTAACATTTTTATTCCATTTTTAAAGCAATCCACTTTTTATAATGCAATAATCACGAATACCTTCGCGTATCTATCGCTAGAGGACGCCAGAAATTAATTAATTTCATTTTAATTTTTGTTAATAAATTGCTTAATAATTCACAGAACTTTGTTCTGAAACTACAACTTCACAATGAGAATGTGTTTCCTTTAATATTTAATATGACTTATTTAATTTACTCGAACGAAATTGTGTTAATCAACTTTATATTTGCTTTTATGTATTATATATGCATAATACAGTTGACCTGTGCATCTCCTAGTTAACTGGAATATTTATATTTTTGAAAATTGATAACGGTTTTTTTACTACATTTTTAGTAGAGTAATTTTATTTAACGTAATTTTTTTCTTCTATCTTTGTAAAAAGAATTTTTAATCACTTTATACTCCCTTTCCTCTTTTTGCAGTGTTGTAACGAAATATGTTAGTTTTTGTTTCATACTTTATTAAATAATTAATTATTCTTTTAAGCTCAGAAGAAAAATTAAAAAAAAAATTCTAAAACGATAAAAAATTAATATTTTTTCACAAATAAATTCCACACACCTGAGAATCCACGGCTTGCTGGATACACGATAAACAAATGTAAGAGCACCGCTAACGAAGAATATGAATGTGTTGTGTTCGCAGCATTCCAAGGTGGCTGCATCGGCACACAGTGTCGGCGGCGGGCAAATTTTGACAAATTGACTTCTCAAATACGGCCGCTATACTTCAACAGTGTGGGTGCTAATAAAGCAGGGGCGCGTCTGCCAGTCGGAGCAGCGTCAGAAGGAGCCTAAAGAATTTGCAATATTTTTATATTTTATGAACACAATTACTGGAACAGAATGTTAGTTGTTGGAGCAATTTTATGATTAACTTTAACTCTGGTTCGGGTTTTCTACAGGGAAAAATCGAACTAGAAGCTCTCTAGATACGAAGATGCCACTACCAGTTTGCAGGCGACTTTGGCGTTGTTTGGTCCGTCCGGTCTCCGCTCTCTTCTGTGTAGATACCAAATCCGCTTAAAGCACCACTTTAACATACCAAATGTTTAATTATATATTATAGGTTTTATTACCAAAATTCAACCGCTCGGTTCGAGATGTCCCCAAACAAACTGTTTCGTAGCAACCGTCATACACCGAGAACTCCGCGCTCGTATGTATTTCCTTTTATAAAATTTCCGACCAGAGACAAACAGATTTTTTGCTCGAACATTAGTAAACTTAGTAAAAACCACTACCAGATTTATGGTCTACCGGTTTCGAAACGTACCCGTCTCTTCGGCAGGACCAACACTACACTATTACATTCACAACACTATACACCCCAACCATAGTATTGTCAAACTATCACCACTATTGTTCACATGCGTGTTAATCTTGTCAGGGACGAGCATGCACTGCCGTTCTGTTATTATGTCTAACCAAAAAGTTAATGCTTTAAATATTAATAATATTAATAATACAATTACTGGATTTTATCCGCAGAGGGATAATATTTTTTTATTTATTAGAGACACTAACAGGATAATAGGTACATAATACTCTAATAATAAAACATTATAAATGAAGACTATGCCCATTATCCCAATTACAAGTGTCTTCGGCACGCTCTAGTGACATGTATTTTTGCGTTTAGGTATATTTTACATGTACATTTATGTGTATTGTATATTTTGTGTTTGAATGTAGTGCGATTAGTATTTAATAAATAATTGATTTAATGGGTCTATAGGTTCAGGTCATCGTTTAGAAAATGGATGTTGTGTATGAGTGAGTTTTTGAACGATGATAAGGTATCTGCAAGAATATCAGCATCAATGTTAGGGTTAGCACAATACATATTATGTGTGCGACACAACCTTGTGATGGGAGAAAAGTAACCAACATTATTAGTGTGCTGGCTTATTGTAAAGATCTCCGGGTTTCTTAATTAAATTAAGAATATTATGAGTATAAAAGGTGTAAAAAATTTAAAACAATCCTCAGGCGTTTTCTAGCATCCGGATAGCCGATAATTTTTAGAAACTGGTATTGGCAAAACAACGCACTGCATACTACGTTTTTGAAGCAAACATAATATATATGACACGTCACTGTATACGCGTTTGAGTTTGATACATATCCAACCACTTATATTCTAGCGTAGGAATTAAACTTCATAAATATACTTGCCCACAGAAAAAATAAAATGACACATAATATTTCTACACATTAAATAATAACAAAATTAAAAAATATATTGTTTCACATTCTAGTAAAAAAAATAGAAGTCTCATTTACCATCGGCGACACCTATTTTATATGCTATTTCATTATAATGACTAAATTTCAAACCACAGTTGGCGGTAGCTTAGTTGTTGGATTATTATTTTGTTTTATTTTATTTTGGAAACAAACAGTACTATCATCCGATTTTTTACTAAGCAATATTGTTATTTCTGTATCTTGACAGTTGTTGTATTACATTGTGACGCCGATTTTTTGACGTTTTATGTTTGACAGGTTTGAAATCAATGAATGTAATCAATTAGAAAGCTCATTATTCGTAATTGTAAATAACTTAATGTTTGTTTACGTTTTAAAGCTTTCTGATTGATTGAATTCGTTAATTTCAAACATCTCATACTTAAAAAATCGAAATTGGCAGCAATAGAATGTTATACATACCTGTCAAAATTGGGATAAAGACCTGACATTTCAATATTGCTATTTTCAGAAAAGCACATAATGTAATAAAATCATATATACCTATCTAAAAAATGTTCATCAAGTACGACCAGTGAAGTTTTCTCAAAGCTGGTAAAACTAAGAAAAAAAAATAAACCTACAAATAGCAAAATATTTAGAAGTAAACCTCAAGAAAAAAAATACGGTAGCGTAGTTGTTTCAAATATGTAAAATAATGTATAAATAACATTTTTTATATACAACTTTCGAAGTTTGGTGAATATGTGGTGGTCAAGAACAACCACACATCTATCATTTAAATCAAAATGCGCTTCGGAAAAATTACACACATTTATGTATACGCCACATTATGCTGTACAACTCCGAGAAAGGGTAGAAAGTGGCCTTTATAGAGAGCGAAAGTCTGGACCTTAGATCCAATTCACCGAATTATTTGAGAAATGAAATCATACGAAAATAAAGGTTCTACGATTTGTTTAAACAAAAGTAAATGTTTGCAGCTGGTTTGTTGTTAAAATTATGGAATTAAACGCATAAATGTAAAATTTTAATATTTTTGATAAAATACCCGTGATAGCTGATATTTTTCTTCCCGTTTCCAGTCCTATTAGAACACCCCTTCGTGGCACAAGAAGGCATATAAATTTTTTGTATTATTTGCACTTAAATACAAAATTATTACCCAAAATACGGAGAACAAATTTGACAGCTTTACTAACTTTCTGCCCTCGTTCGTAACTATGAGGGCAGGCTTACAAAGCAATTAAAGACGTACCCGACCGGGTGATTTTTTTTGTCCCCTTTTCTCTCATGTGGTACTATATTGTCTAAACTGAGTTCAAGCACTATTTTACCACGCTTGCAGGACACTGTAATTGTAAAATGTTTTATATGATTTTTGTTTTTGGTTATGTTACTATCGGCGTTAAAATCGGACTGTTAAAATCGGCGGATGCATCAATCGTTGAACGATCTACTTATGTATTTTTTTTTCATATTTTAAAACTTAATGCCACCAAGTTCTTTTATTTAATCTTTTATATACGTTCTACTATTTTCTTTTCATTTATTCACTACTAGTTAAGGGGCGAGATTGCGAAGATACGCCACTGTTTATTTAATAAATGTTTATTTTTTACAAGAACAGTGAAATCTCTTGTAAAATAATTATGAACATATCCACCTTAATGAAATTTTTAGTGTTTTTTAATACTGTTCTACTTGAATATCTCTTTTTTTATTTCAAAAGTTAGTTTTTATTTTTTTATTTAATTAAATATAAGGTATAAATACATACATACAATAAATGTATTTATACATTTTTTTTATTTTTATGTCATTTTTTTAATACTTTGTAGTCATGTAGACCTCATCAGTGAAAAGAAGCTCATTTAAATTCAATTTCAATTTATTTATTTTTTATAAACATTTACATTACAAACACGAATTTAATTCGTAAATGTTATAAATAAGTTAGAAATATATAAACATATATAAACAGAAACAAATATTAAACATATATAAAATCATTCACATTAAAGATGTAGGAGAATCCTATTTCGGAATAACCTCTCAGAGTCATGGAACAGATCAATGTCCAGAGTAATATTGTTCTCTTGAGTCTGATGAGGGAGTCTTAGTTCTTATTATTATATATAGGTTCATATGCGAGTCATTTAATAATACAGTAATAAAAGGTAATTTGAAAAAAAAAAACGTAAGTTTAAAATGATTTTTAAATTTTGGATTTTAGAAATTAATATGATATATCTTATATTAACTAGCATTTTTCATTTTATAGCCTACATTTTTTAGTACATTCTATATTTACTTAAATATTTATCAATTCTTATTAATATACAATCTATGATAACATCCTATAATCTACAATTCTATGCTATTTTTACAATAACTGTAACGCTTATTTTTTAAATCATTCAGCTTGTTTTCATTCTTCATGTTTACCCGAATCTCATCATACATTTTAACACCTCTGTACTTTAGACAATTTTGTGTAATAACTATTATATTATACGATAATCATAATATATTCATATTTATAGTTTTATAGTTACGTACATCACTATTTTCAATAATTTTCTTTAAAAAATATTGCTGGTAGCTTGTGTACAAATCTGAGAACGTTACAAATAAGTATTTTATTATTTCCATCCAACTGAGTGCACTTTTCATTCCTTCAATTCTGCTATACTTAATTTTTAAAGATGATTTTCACTGTCCTGTTTTGCATCACTTGTAGTTTCTTGATGTTTCCTTCATAGGCTATTTACTATGTGACAATAGTTTATCTGAGGAGTAATGATTGTTTTTGTATAATTAACCCCGCACTATTTTTATTCAATTCTTTTCTCAACCTTTCGAGAATTTTTTTTTTAAATATTGTTTTGTCTGATCTCTAAAATCACAATTAATAAATAATTTATTTATGTATTAATGTTGTTATATTTTGACAAATTTTTCACAACGTCATCAAATAACTGCAAACTTGAAATGCTGCTTTCAATATTGCTATTAGCTTCATCAAGATAATTTATAAACTTAAATATTGCTATAGTATTATTGATGTATTTGCTATTGTCGAGTTTATTCATGATTATCATTAAATTGTGTGAAAAAATATACACCATCCCTATTTGAGTTAAATTAAATTTTTGTATTTTAAACTTAATCTTAATATTTCACCCTTCGACGAGAGATTCTGAAACTCTCAAAACTAGTAGAGTAGTAAACTATTTAATTATAATAAAACTCAACTAGAGATAACATAGATTATGTTTCTCAACTAATTCATTGATCTTTTTTAAAAATTTCAATCTTTAAAGTTGCTCAACCAGTTGAAAGTATAATTCAATATTGCTGATTGAACCTACTATGCGTGAACCTTTACCATCAAATTTATTATAAAAGTATATCAGCAGAGTCATGGTGTAAGAATTGAATACTATATAAAGATTAATAATCAATTAACGTAAATAATTAACTTATACGAAGTGATAACATTCTAATAAATAAATAACGTAATAATGGCTTGATTTATTAAAAATATTAATGAAAATATCTTAAATAAAAAAAAATATTTTCACGTTCACGTGGTACAATTGACATCAGATGTTGATCGGGAATTTTTTTGTGTTGCCATTGTTTTAAACAGATAGCCTTATAAATTGACTGATAAACAAGTTAAGTTCTATCGACCTAGTACTAACAGGTATCGGCCAAGTCAGAAAAGCCTTATAAATTGAGTGATAAACAGTAAATAGTCGAGTGATTTAGCGACAACATTTTTCATGTTAAAAGAAAATGAAAGTGTTAAATCCCATACCATTTTGTTGGGATTAGATTATATTGATATAATAATTAAATTATGAGTGAAAAAAAATTACAATTCATTTTGACAAATGTTAAAAAATCGGTTCTAAATTAAAACATAAAAATTGCCTTTATAAAGCCACTCAGTAAAAATATCACAAAGGATCATTATTAAAGAAATACTGAAAACAAATCTATCTTTTCAACAAAAGATATTTTTAAATTGTTTCCAGTACCAAACGTGGATGATATTTTCAAAAAAGTTAACATATTGAAAATATGCTTACAGAAAACCAGGAATACTTCAAGCTTATGAGAAATGGAAACCAACTCATAATGCCTAAATTTAACACAACCCAAATGCAGAACTAGTATATTTATAAAGCGATTAACTGCTACAATAATTTAACTATCGAGATACGCTGCAAAAGTAACATTTCAGAGCAAATCAAAACACCTTCCTAAAATTAAACATAAATTCTTAAATCATTTAAACCTATAGGTTTTTTCAAAATACTTCAATACTTCATTATCAAATTACCTTTCATTACCGTATTATTAAATGACCCGTACCTGTATATAAAATAAGAACTGAGGTTACCTCATCAGACTCAAGAGCTTTCTATTCACTGATGAGGTCTACATGACTACAAAGTATTTAAAAAAATTTCAATTTGATATGTAAATATTAGGTCTTTACATATGAAATTGACGTTTAGTATGGGAGGAACATAAAGCCGATTTTTTTTATTATAATATATTTATTTAATCAAAGTATGTACCATTGCTATCTATGCACTTTTGCCATCTCATAGGTAGTTCATCGATCCCTTTACTAAAAAAACCATTCGGACGGGAATCAATAAAATCTTTGAAGGCGGTTTGGACTGCCCCATCGGAGTTGAATTTTTTCCTTTGCAAGAAGTTATCCAAATTTCGAAAAAAATGGTAATCTGTTGGGGCAAGGTCCGGAGAGTACGGTGGATGTCTTAGACATTCCAATTGAAGCTCCTCTAATTTGGTAGCCGTCTGTTGTGCAGTGTGTGGTCTAGCGTTATCATGAAGCAGCAGTGGCCTAGATCGATTAACCAGCCTCGATTATTTAGCAGCTAGCTTTTCCATCATGGTTTGCAGTTGCTGACAATAGACATCTGCCGTAATCGTCTGGCCAGATTTAAGAAAGCTGTAGTGAACGACACCAGCACTAGTCCACCAAACGCTCACAAGTAACTTTTTGGAATCAATTTTCGCTTGGGGCATGGTTTGGCTGGTTCGGCAGGGTTCAGCCATTGCGATGAGCACTTCCGATTGTCGTACAGGATCCACTTTTCGTCACAGGTAATGATTCGATTTAAAATCCCTTCATTATTGTGCCGGTTGAGTAATGCAACGCAGCAGTCAACGCGCGTTTGTTGATTTGCTTCACTCAATTCGTGAGGTACCCACCTTTCAAGCTTTTTCACCTTACCAATTTGCTTCAAGTGGATTAAAACATTTTATCACTAACACCGCAGCCTGCAGCTAACTCGGATGTGGTTTGCGATGGATCCGCTTCCACAATAGCCTTCAATTCTTCATTATCAACTTTGGTCTCCGGCCGTCCACGGGGCTTGTTCTGCAGGTCGAAATTTCCAGAACGAAAACGTTGGAACCAAAAACGCACTGTGTTTTCTTTTGCGGCACCGTCGCCATACACATCATTAATCCTTCGAGCCGTTTCTGCAGCACTGGTGCCACGGTGGAACTCGTACTCGTAAATAACGCGATATTTCAAGTTTTTCATTTTGTAAACTGAGTGACGCAAAGAAAAAAACAATTGAGGAAAAAACAAATGAATTATAATTTTCAAAACACGAATACATGAGTAAATAGCTGTATAAATTTGGATTTGGAATTCCTAACCAAAGAGAAGATATTTGAGATCAAATTTGCCAGTACGGCAAAACGCCAATTTCATATGTAAGGACCTAATATATAAGAAATGTATTTGTACCATATATTAAATAAAATAAAAAATGAAAAATGCCATTTATCAAAAACAAGGAAGTGTGGAATAATAAATAAGGCTTGAAACAATTGTAACATAAAAATTAGGCCGAAAAATTACAAGCGAAGAATATTCCGCACAGTGATGTAAACAAACACCTTTGGTTTTACTTAGATCTAGTTCTGAAGTTGTTGAAAGTGATATCAGATACATGTATAAAGTTAAAATCTTTTAGTACGGTCTCCGCTGCAGAGTGAATCTTGGTATATTTTCCGCAGCCATAAATGTAATGGATTGTCTAGACACTGCACAAGTTGCGATTATTAAATTTATATTATTATTAAGCCCCTTCAGCAAGTTCAGATCCGCCGGTGGACCCGTCGTAAAAAGCTTTCAAACCCGATGTTTCCCCCGGGGACCGAGAGGGGACATTAAATATTCACCGCCAATACACGCAACCGACTCGAAAGGCCCTCGACACGACCCCGCCGCCGCGGAGAGCAGCCGGCGTTCAGGGTGAGGTGCCTCGCTGCTGGCCGGGTCCGGAGACCGGCCGAGTCCAGGTTTCAGGCCCGCGGGTCAGGCTCGACCAAAAACGAAAGTGGCGACATCTGAAAATGACGAAAAACAACGCGACTGATTGGTCAGTGCTAAATGCTGATATATTTCTTCAGAAATTGTACCATTAGTATACGTCAACTAAAAGGAGCGTTCACACGGAAGCAATTTACTCTGAATTGCAGTTTTTCAGACATTACAAGTTTGACGATATTTTGTATGAAAGTATGTTCTGAGAACACAGTTACCGGATTTTATCCCCAAAGGAATGATTAATTAATTAAGATAAATTAGATAAGTCTCACAGAGACGAAGCTCTTACACGATGGCTCAGAGCTTACAAGCTGTATGAACTGGCTTAAGTGATTACTCTATATAATGTGCAACATTCACCCAATTCATCGTAAGAACACTAACACATTATCAAATGTCAATATATCAATACATGAAACAATGACAATGAAACCTCTAGGAGCTTCTACTACATTTTGGAACACACTCTGGAATTATGGAAATAGCTACATCATTCGAAAAACACGACCTTTTTCTAACAGAACCTTTTCCTAAGCACTAGAAAAGTCTGGGAGGTTCGATAATCCAGTTTTTGCGATATAAATAACGCGGATCTAGGCTACCACCTTAGTTGTCGTTTGACAGTTTGTTCAGTTCGAAATCGGTGCAAAATACGCTCGAGCTACGAGACGACGCCCAGTGTGGCCAGTCGTGAACTACGAAGTGATAAATAAAGTGAGTAATTGAGCGCTTGGCGAATCGTCAAAATAATTGGCGAAATAAATAAATGCGAGCGAGAATTGAGAACGAAATGTTCTAGTGAATGTTAAATACGTGTAATTTTAATTCGTTTTGTGTGATATTGAATAGTTAATTAATGAATCGCTAACCAATTTCTATACATATAAATATCTTCGAATTTAGGAACCCTCCGGATACTTGATTGATGTATGCAAAAGACATCTGTAGTCTTTTCTCATTAACTAGTTAGTATACATAGATTTCGCAGCTGGTAACGATACCCTTATATTATAAGCCAGCTCACACAAGTTGTATATGAGATTTCCATACACGTTTTCCATGTATGAATAGCAACGCCTCTGTGAAACTTCTGTAATATATCTTAATTATAAGTTTGCTTGACACACTTAGTATGCGTTTTTCGGATTAAATGATTAATTTAACAGTAAATAAATTTTCAGGTAGATAAGAAATAACTATACATAAATTATATTTTTTATATTAATAATACTTAACTTGACTAGAAACTATATTATTGATGGATTTGGCATTAACATTGTAAAAATTATTATGATTAATGTATTTATTAAGTTTAATATTTCATCTGTCGATGAGTTCCAGATTCAGATACGTCAAATAATTTAAATAAATTATATTTTATTTAATTATACACAAAAATTTATTTGGTTTAATCAACTACATATTTCGTAATCAGTTTCGGTACATGGCTCCTTCTTCAGGGTAAATTACAAACTGAACATTGCAAAATATCGACAATTACATTTTTTAGCAACCTGTTTATGTGCGCATATGTCTATTATCATAATTATATCTCTTTAAATATTAAATTTTTAATTTTTTCCTAAGAATTGTTTACCCTTTCGAATTCATGTAAAATATGAAACACGAGATGTTTATTATAATAAGTAGTTTGTAAAAGGGTCAAAGTTATTTAGCTTATTCGCAATTGTAGTTGTAGATTGGGCGGTCTAGACGCATGTACAATATTCATAGTATCGTAGACGTAGAGGAATAAAAAAAAATCAGTCAAAACAGACAGAAGTGAGCAGAATAATAATAAACGAATGAAAGTAACCCATAAAAAATAAGTAACAATTATTAAAAATAATTTACATTTAATTTCATTTCTTCCTCTAAATTTTCCTTCCCCTATCTTTCCTATACATATCTTTCTTTTTTCATATTTTCTATAAATTTTGTGTGAAATAATAAAAAAAAAAAAAAAAATTTTGGGTAGCAATCCTAGGATTGGTCTGCGACAAGCACTCGATTTCTCCACTCCTCTCTGTCACCTGCCAGCCTCTTCATTTCTTGGTAGGTGCTTCAGCGCGCATCTCCGATAATCTGGTCTGCGTAACTTAATACGATTGTTGCCTTTAAAATTTCCCTCGACGATGGTTAAAAGCAGGTCCGGATGCCTCATATTATGGCCAATCCAAATTGCTCGTTGTTGAGCGATTCTGTTAAGGAGCCGCCTCTTTTCGCCCACCCTGCTCAACACTTCGTCGTTTCGGATATGTTCTGACCAATGGATCCTCGCCTGTAGCACTACATATCAAAGGCCTCCCGGACATGCCTGACCATGTTTCGCCGCCATTCATCAGCACACTCCAGACAAGAGTTTTAATCAAGTTTATCCTACCCTTTAAATCTATGTTGGGGGATTCAAGGATTTTGGATTTTTGTTGAAGGCTACTCTTGCCTGTTGTATTCTGCTTATGATGCCAGCCTCTGAGCAGTCATCTTGGGAAATTTTGCTACCAAATATGTGAATTCTTTCACTTGTTTGATAGCGACGGCACTCAAAACTACATTTGTCGACACCTCTTATTTTTTGTTGAAGGAACTTTTTTGAATAAATAAATAAATTACTCAATTTCTACATAAATTTCAGGCTCCTAGGGTGTGCAACCCAAAGCGTGGATTTTAGAAAAAAAACGCGATGTGTGATCGATGGAAAATGCAAAAATGTATGTTTTTTTTCTCAACTATAACTACTAATCAAACCAAGTCCAATGTGGAAAATTGCTATTATAGTACATATATCGTTGGCCCAACTGAGGTCATCGATCCAATGCTGTTGCCACTATACACATACTGTGGCAATTCAGTTGAATTGTTGTAGTTAATAAAAATGCGCGTCGCTGTCTGAACGTCTCTTTAGTGGCCCGGCGCGCGGCGGCCGGCAACAGACGAAATGCATTAATATCAGTTGGCCACGTCAGCGCGCAGCACTCTTCGCTCCTGACTCCTGGATCCTGGCTCTCCTGAAGGTCGCCGGGTCGCCCTTCACCGCCCAGATGGAGATAGCGCCCAGCCTACTCCCGGCCCGGCATTCTTGCCACATCTAACTTTCCACATCGCGATGAACAAATATTACCTTCAAAAATAAACTAAAATCTTACGTTTTTTTCGACTGCAGCTAGACTGATAGCTCCCCCTCCCAAAAAAGATTAATCAATTAACGAAAAAACTCCGTTATTTGGACACCGAATATCTAAATTTTCGTTCTTTGAAGTTGCCTTTCTTTTTGCCTCCGCTTTATCTTACAAGGAGTTGTGAACATTTTTTTAATTTACATAGTTTAGGTTTTGGTAACAGTAAGTAATCATTATCACACGCATAAGACATAGTAATACAATAAGCATAAAAATTAATAATAATAATATTACCACTAAGCAATCTTAAATATAAATTGTACTTATATATTATAATAATAATAATTATTAAGAATAACAATTCATACGTTTTGCAGAGTTCAAATATTAGTGCTGCTAAAACTTAGAATATAGGAACCAATATAAGAAAAAATTATATTAACGTATGCGAGAATATTAACATAAGGAAATACATATATTAGTAGTAACACCGTAAGAAAGATATATAACAATATTTATATTAAGCAAAGGCAGAAATATAAATAAATAAAAATGAAGTCATCGAGGATTACTAATTTAGAATGTACTGAGTTTGAGATTTCATAGGAAACATGTTTTTGGAAAGGATAGACAGATGAAATCTACAATTCAGTGTATTTTAAATTAGTAATCCTCGGTGAGTGCATTGAAAATATTTTTATAAATGTTTTATACATTGCTGCCTTTGCTTTTACACCCCACATTACAATCTTAAACATTTATTTCGGTTATCCAAATTGTATAAAAACAAAAAAAAAATAAACAACAAAACGATCAAATAACCTGTACGAACTACTAAGACTTCTTACTACTAAGAGGGCGAGTCAAACATTATCGACACTTTCGCCATAGCACACCTTTAAGGTTGTCACATTGCCTGCTTTAAGGTACAGATACACATGCTTCTTTAGTGGCATGCTAATGAGCATGTCACTAATAAGCATGCCCTAACAACTGTACACTGCTCATTACTGGCATGCTTATTAGTGGCATGCTCATAAATAAGCATGCCCAAAGCTAACAATCAAACACACATGCTTATTAGTGGCATGCTCTTGTCATAGAATAGAGACGCCCTTGTTCAAAATGGAAACTTTGCAAACTGAAATAGAAAATTCAAGTGAACCAATAAATCAAAAAAGTACCCGAGTTTCCATCCGCACATTTTTGATTTTAGTTTATATAATTTTTATTGTAGGATTTGAATCATTCATTCCTATTAATAAAGTTTCGTAAACATTATTTCTCACTATATTATTTTTACACAACGGTGACCGAGTATTCCGCAGACATTCGTGATTCCTACAATAAGTCACGAAAAGTAATGTTTGAGAAGATCGCATCGATAATACTAGCCGCGAAGCCCGCGAATGACATAAGCATGCTCATAAATAAGCAAGTCTGTTCACACATGCTCCAAAGATACCCCTTCTCTATGGTGAATGACAGTGGCATGCTTATAAATCAACCGGCGGTTGATTTTTGAGCATGCCACTAGGTGGCATGCTCATTTCTAGCAATGTGCGTACACACATGCCACTAATAAGCATGCCACTGTCAAAGTCGATACTGCGCATGCTCACGTGCCACTAAAGAAGCATGTGTATCAGACGCCTTAAGCTGGTACGATTGCGGTCACGTGTACGAAGTTTGATCCCGATAGCATCATTTGTCTTCCGACATAATACACATCTTCGCTATGTTAGAAGTTTGTACCAATGAGAAACGACGAGCAGTGATCTGATTTTTCTGGTCAAGGAGTGCGAAAAGGGATGAAATTCATCGTAGACTTTTCTCACAATGCGGGGACAGTGCTTTATCACGGTAGTGTTTTTTTTTTGTGGCCAAAAAGGTAACTAAGAAATTAGATGTTGTAGATGTTAGTAGATGTCGATCCTACACATACAAAATGTTTAGATGGTGCTTTGAGGTGGTTTGAAAGACAAGAAGAATTTGAATCAATATGATTTGTGTATCTTAAAAGTTTATATTAATTGAGAGCTTCGAAAAAATAGCTTGTTTTAAACAAAATTGTATATAGGTACATAATTAATCTAAATTTATGACTGACATGTATAGATACTACAATTTATGCAGAGTTTTTATCATTATTATTTGCGTTTGCAACGTGTCGTTTCCTGCAACGTGTCCTGCCCATTACCATTTTAGCTTCGCTGACACGAGGACACGTTGCAAGACAACATAGTACAAGATGGCCTCCCAGAGTTCTGAAATGGAGACCTTGGGAAAATAAAAGAGGCATCGGAAGACTTCAAAAGAGATGGGCCGATGATATTGTCGCTGTGGAGGGAAAGAAATTGCTACAATTAGCCAACAACAGGGAAGAATGGAAAAATAAGGAAGAGGCCTATATCCAGCAGTGGAAAGACGAAGGCTGATGAAGAAGAAGAAGAAGAAGATTTGCGTTTTATTGAAAAAAAAAAAGAATTTTTCAGAATCGAAACACGTTACTGTAATAAAAAAAAGTTTTGCAAAAAAAAGTTTAAA
This sequence comes from Agrypnia vestita, assembly GCA_016648135.1. Lineage (NCBI taxonomy): Eukaryota > Metazoa > Arthropoda > Insecta > Trichoptera > Phryganeidae > Agrypnia > Agrypnia vestita. The sequence continues at coordinate 24,281 of JADDOH010018587.1, forward strand.
ATATAGAAAAAAAATGCAAATTTTGTATCGCATATCTCCATAACTCTTGATATTAGGTTATTGTTGCTTTGACATTTTCGACTCATGATTAAAGCAGAAATCTGCCTGTAAAGTATTGTGGACTAGCTCTGTTACAATTCTAGAAATAGGAGAGCATTACTAGATTCGGCTGATCTCAAATAAAAAATAATGTAAAATATAATTTTGTGTTTGGAGGAGCTGGGATTTGAACCCAGGACTTTCAGCATGCGAAGCAGACACTCTACCACTGAGTTACACCCCCTGTGAAGACTGGCGGCGTAGTACCGCTATTAATTATTTTTATACATAAAGTGCAACGTCTAAAGTTAAATAAGGGTATTATTTGAGACTAGGTGTACACGTCTTCGAAATTTACTTTAAAATATTTAATTTCATCTTAATATTTAATAATTGACTATTTGTTTTCATATTTAAAAGGTTAAAAAAAAGGTATGTTTTGTTTTTCTCTCTATTTCAAAAATTACGGTAATTCAATCAAATTATTTTCTTACTATATACTTATGTGCTTTTATTAATTAAAAATATATATAATTGTTTCATTATTAATTACAATGTTCTTTAGCAACCGCCATTTTGAACAGATGGCGCAATGAGTAAAAAAAACTGTTTATTTATTTATTGTTTACTTTAAGCACTTGGTTTTATTTATTATAAAACTGTATTATTTAGAACCTACAGTCATGTTTTGAACTTATTTTATAATTAAAAAAAATGCTTTTATATATCCTTACTCCCGCATTACGTCCGTAAATTACCAACACGCTGTTTCCCCGTAGAAGTAGGCAGGGAACTAGGCAGGGAACGACATACTATCTGTATTGACACACAACTTTCGTTATATCCACATTCACAGATCTTGTCATGTAAGCTCGTCGATCGTTGAGGCTTCAATCTGGACCATCTTTCAGTATCTGGTATTGCCAAGTCTTTCTCTCTATTATAAGTGCCATTGAGACTTGCTCCATAATGTCGCTTATTTCCATAAATATTGATGTTATAACATTTTAGACTTGTATTTTAGGGAGGAATGTTAAATACATTACACTCTGGATATGATGTGCTTGTTTCTCTACTGTTTGTCACTTGCCTAGTGAACATGTCTCATTAGAGACAAGCAAGTTATTTCTATTTTTAATAGTACGAGCAGTGGTAATGAAAATAAAGCAAGAATATTGAAGTGACATGTATTTTGTGAGTAAAAAAGAAGAAAAAATATCTTTCTCACCATTATCTTCTCTCTTTCTTTCAACATGAGCAAACCACTTGAGTGACCATTTTTTAATCCTATTCGGTAAGCTAAGATCTTTTTAAATATGATCATTGCTTAATCTATCAGCTATGTATTCATTCTTTAAAATACTATTTTGCTTTACACTGAATTTATTAAGTCGTTTTATATATTATTAGTATTGATAACATGAAAACACTTTTATAAAACCATATATATGTTGAAAATTTTTTGAATTATCAACATATTTCGGAGCTAATAATCGTTTCATTGGGATACGATTAGATAAAATTAAAATATGAAGTACGAGTAACCCGCGTCAAAATCCGATCCTCAGAAGGATCATTCGTCAACCGACGTTTCGTCTGAATCACAACAGGCATCTTTTTTTTTCTTTTTTTTATTTTATTTTTGGGAAACATACAGTACAATTTAATTTTTTTATATAATATCAAAAAAAATATTCGTTTAGTATGACCAGTGAAGTTTCCTCGAAGTTGATAAAAAAAACTAAATAAAAAACAATGATAAAGAATATGTAATAAATAATAAATATTTCAAAGATTTAAATTATGATAATGCATAAAATGCGAGGGGTGGGAAGAGGGAGGGAATGGGATTCGATTAAAGAAGTATCAAATTTAATTCAATAATCATAAATGAGATTTCGGAGTTTCATTTTAAATAAAAGAAAATTGTCAGTAAAAATGTCTAGATTATTTGTAGAATTTAACAGATTGTATTTTGAGGTGGAACGAGTTACAAAGCAGTTTTTTAAGTAGTTAGTCCTACCAAAGTTCGGGTAAAATAAATTATTTGAACGCGTTGAGTACGTAGGACAACTAAAACCTATTTGCTCTAATAAAAAGGGTGAGCCAAACAAGTTATTCAAGATTTTATAAAGATAACACAGATCTTGTGTGCATCTTCGATATGACAGAGGAGGGATTTTATGGTAACACTCGCTTTCTGTGTATGAGTTGAATTCTAAACGGGAACGGAAATTTAAAATATTGAAAAATTTGTGTTGGATGTTTTCAAGTCGCTCACTGTATGTAGAATAATGAGTGTTCCAGACTACTGATCCAAACTCCAGTTGACTGCGTAAAAATAAAAAATATAATTTGTAAAATAAATCTACAGGGGGCAGTGCGAGTACATCCGTATTTCGTATACACCATGGGACTCTAGGTGTATTTTGTCTTTTACACTGCGTAGAAGGCTAGATATTATGTTTTCAGTCCTAAACATCGTTCTTATGTTATATTTTCTAAGTAGACGGCTGAGTTTATCTGTTGTCCCTCTTATATATGGTAAAAAGGCTGTTGATAAAGGTTTTTCCGTAATACCTTTAACTATTTTATTTCTATTTTCAATGTCCGACTGGCGTTTAACTACTTTGTT
>JADDOH010018588.1:0-26773 GCA_016648135.1 Agrypnia vestita
CGTAATGGTTAGTTAGTTACTTTAGTGGATGAGAGATTCTCGCAAAAATTTATGTAGTAAAATATAAAAATAATATTAAACTAATGTAACAGTACCAAATGTGTTCATTTTTTAACCAATTTAAGATCAACAACCCTTTTAATATAATTTTTTGAGTAATACGTATATAATTCATGGTAATGTTGACTCGAAATTTTGTGTCGAAAACATAACATTGAATGTTCCTAGTCGCCGATTTTAGGACATAAAATAAATTTTCTCTATCAACTTTCAAAAACAAATGGTCCACTTTAACTCTATATATAGAATATTGAGGTCATACAATAAAATAGAAAATAATCATAATATCCTCATTGACATATTATTTCATGGCAGTTTCTATGAATACAAGAGAACTATTACTAAACTTGCGAAATTATCTGTTTAGTCTCTTTGCCAATGGTTATGCTTGTTGGAAGAGCTACTGCTATGCTGAACAATATTACTCTGGATATCGATCTGTTCCATGTCTCTGAAGGGGTATTCCGAAACAGGATTCTCCTACAACTTTGATGTGAATGATTTTATATATTATGTTTAATATTTGCTTTTGTATATATGTACTTATATAACTCTAACTTATTATTACATTTACTAATTAAATTTTGTGTTTGTAATGTAAATATTTAGAAAAAAATAATTTAATTGAAACTGAAATTGAAAATTGAAAAATTTGTTCATTCTCACTCTGTTTTAGCTCTCTCTATAATATCACTTTTTTCTGTTTTTTCTTGGGTATGTTTTAGGTTTTACTTCTATCTCTTTGTTTGCTGTGTTCACTTTTAAATGATGAAAAGCATTTAAATTTATTGTATTATTGTTTGTGAATCATTAAAAAAAGAAATAAATAAAAATGGATTATCATTGAAAGATTTGGCAGATACTTCGTGGTGCAACATTATAATTTCAAATATGTTTTAATATACTTTGTAATACACACACAATCATCCGTATTCTGAAAATAGCAATGTCTGGATCTTTAAGATCTTTATCCCAACACTTAATAGACGATAATAAAAATTAAAAATGTCCAGAACGGATTTTGGAATTCTACGGCTCAAATACACTGTATTAAGAGATGATATAAGAAAGATTGTTTCTTACAAACGTATTCATTTCTTCATCCACAGCGTCCTGATGAAATATTCGGCGTTACCGCGTATTCAAATCTTCCCATATTGACATTTGACAGTTATGTCTGGATCTTTAAGATCTTTATCCCAACACTTAATAGACGATAATAAAAATTAAAAATAAACGAGACATAGCTTTACGTCGGTGTTTGTTTCTGTAAGTTTCTACGTGAGATAGATATAGAGGGAGGGAGAAATATGTAAATTGTTATCTGTCAAATTTTAAGATGGGAAGATTTGAATACGCGGTAATGCCAAATATTTCATCAGGACGCTGTGGATGAACAAATGAATACGTTTGTAAGAAACAATCTTTCTTATATCATCTTTTAATACAGTGTATTCCGTAGAATTCCAAAATCCGCTCTGGACATTTTTAATTTTTATTATCGTCTATTAAGTGTTGGGATAAAGATCTTAAAGATCCAGACATTGTTATTTTCAGAATCGGGCCGAATATGAGTTATTAATTTACAACTATAGTTTCGAGAGGAGCAGTCCCTCTCATCATCAGGTATAGATAATAACTAACTTAAATACAAAATTTATCAATCTAATTGGGTAGGTCAGGGGGGTCAGGGGGGCGCGCGGCAGGGAAGGGTATTTTTTTCGCCGAACAGCTCTAGGAGTGGTGAACTGGACTGAAATGTGATATTATTTATTAATGTGTTTCCAGAATTTAAATTTTTTAGGATTTCAACGGTTTCCAAACTATTCATTATCCATCGTCTATGGGTCTTTTTGTCACAATCTTGCGGAGATTGTGACAAAAAGTATATAGGCCAAACCACTAGAAACTTAAATACACGCATAAAAGAACATCGCCGCTGCTTAAAAAATAAAAAATTTTCCGAATTTGCCAATCATATAATTAACACCAATCATTCTTTCGATAGTCACAAATTAAAATTACTCCACTCGGTTCCCCATAGACGATAGATAATGAATAGTTTGGAAACCGTTGAAATCCTAAAAAATTTAAATTCTGGAAACACATTAATAAATAATATCACATTTCAGTCCAGTTCACCACTCCTAGAGCTGTTCGGCGAAAAAAATACCCTTCCCTGCCGCGCGCCCCCCTGACCCCCCTGACCTACCCAATTAGATTGATAAATTTTGTATTTAAGTTAGTTATTATCTATACCTGATGATGAGAGGGACTGCTCCTCTCGAAACTATAGTTGTAAATTAATAACTCATATTGTGTGTGTATTACAAAGTATATTAAAACATATTTGAAAAAAATGGATTAAGTCAATGATCCTTATACTACATAATTCGGGAATATATCTCTATTATAAATGGTTTGTTGGTATTGCGATAAGAGCCTCCAATCCGAATATTCGAATAATCGAAACTCGAATATATTTGCCTGTTTTTAAGTATTTTTTATTCGAATACTTTAAAAAGTATTCGTAAAGAATTCGCTCTTATTTATATTAAAAAGATTTTTAATATTTTTCTAAACGAAACAAAGGTTTACGGACCCTGGAAGTCAGTGTGCAAGCATTCGTTCATTCACTCAGGTATATGAATTCGGACATCAAAGATGTAAATGCCTTTGTCGGACATCTTCTGCTTATCTTTATGGCTTTATGGCAACAAGTTTTATTGCATTGTTTTGTCTACTTGTATTTAGTTTTCTTAAATACTTAAGCCGACAAACAAGAAGTTACAAAATAATGAGAAAAAAACTTGCACGTGGAGTGTGAGATAAACGTAACAATTCAACATTATTTTTCAATATATTTTTTGTTGTTGATTGTGTTTTTATTTTACATATACAGAATGTATTTATTTATCTGTATTTATCATCCAAAGTAAATTATTCCTTTCTTAAAAATATTACGAATATATTCGAATATTCGAATATATTATCATTAACTATTCGATATTCGAATAATTGGAATCACGAATATTTGGAGGCTCTAATTGCAATGCAAGTGTTACACTAATTGTGGCGTAGAAGTGGTCCGCCAATATCCGTATGGACTCCTTATAGTGGCGGATAGTGGCGGTTTTGCATCCATACGCCACAATTTATCCATTACAATATTTATCGCAGAATAAAGTGCTGGTTCTATTGTCATGAATTAACAATACATAGGTTGAAACATATGCAGTCATGTATACTAGACGAGCGAATTAGTTGCACTTTGGGCTGACAGCAAGTTATGCTAATAGTGAGAGCTACGTTGACAGTAAAAACTGATAGGGAATATTATATTATTTTGACTTGGTTTTCATTTTAATTTTTCAATTGTAACCAATGATATACATAATAAACTGTAGATATGTTACAAGCGTGAAATTTTGGCAACTCAAAAGTAAGGCCTTACTTGCATTCGTTATCGAACGGACCTTCGTTGTTATAAGGCGCGACGCCACGCGGAAAAAGGAACAGAGTATCATACACTATTGTAAGAATGGACATGTTATTTTAGTCACCGCGACTTCAAATTATCGAATTTTTCTATCTATACGCAGAGCGTTTGTGTGCCGTGATTTTTGGTCTCTTTGAATGCAAAATTTGCTACATATGAAAGCCGGTTAGTACGGGAATAACGTGTCTATATTATAGTACGTCAATGATTGTAACCATATCTTAGTTTATAACCAATATATTTATCCTTCAACATACATACTATCCTCAGGTTAGTCATTAGTCATTGTAGTACATAATTCAAACGCGAAATTGAAGTACATTTTAAAAACAAAAAAAAAATCTATTCTTATATAAACAAAAATAATTTTTCGTCCAAATAATCTGTCAAAAATTATGAGAGTCCGCGAAATTCATGTCCGGAAAAATCCTGTATAGAAAATTTCGCTCACCTTTCAAAACATTACAATGGTTGAGATATTATATTAATTAATTTGAAAATATGTTAAAATTTAACAAATTGTGCGAGATATAAAATTATCACACAGGCATTAGAGTGCATTGGTTTTATGGTCCACGAAGTCTATCACTTTGGTTTGTGGTAAGTATGTATTACACGTTCGACTGATTGCTACCTACTCGTGCTTTAAGATTTCGCTTATAACATAATTTTCAAATTAATTAACATAATATCTCAACCATTGTTGCGTCCTCAAAAATACATTCGGATTAGCGTTACCGGATGATTTTTCTATGTAGGGAAGAAAAACATAAAATTATTTTAGAAAGTTGTTGTTAAGCAATATAAGCAATGTAAGCAATGTAAGCAATGTAAGCAACGTAAGCTATGTAAGCAATGTAAGCAATGTAAGCAATGTAAGCAATGTAAGCAACGTAAGCAACGTAAGCTATGTAAGCAATGTAAGCAACGTAAGCTATGTAAGCAATGTAAGCAATGTAAGCAATGTAAGCAATGTAAGCAATGTAAGCAATGTAAGCAATGTAAGCAATGTAAGCAATGTAAGCAATGTAAGCAATGTAAGCAATGTAAGCAATGTAAGCAATGTAAGCAATGTAAGCAATGTAAGCAGTGTAAGCAATGTAAGCAATGTAAGCAATGTAAGCAATGTAAGCAGTGTAAGCAATGTAAGCAATGTAAGCAATGTAAGCAATGTAAGCAATGTAAGCAATGTAAGCAATGTAAGCAATGTAAGAAATGTAAGCAATGTAAGCAATGTAAGCAATGTAAGCAATGTAAGCAATGTAAGCAATGTAAGCAACGTAAGCAATGTAAGCAATATAAGCAATATAAGCAATGTAAGTATTATTGATGCACGTCGAGAGCTCGAACCGGAATGATAAAAAAAACATTTTTAGTTCGGAAGAGGTTGATATGAAGACAAAAACAAACGGTGAGTATGTCGCGAATATTATAAGATTTCATCCTTTTTAAATAGATAATCCTAATACATGTTTTCTTGTATAAATGATTCTTAAAATCAGACAGTTGTTCTATTCTAAAACAAACATTATAATAAATAAACAAGGCGGGTAATATGTGGTGAAACATCTTTATTTAAATTCATTATTCTTTAAAATATTATAAAGATATTCAACAAAGTAAATTAAAAGTATTTAATAAAATAAAATAAATTAAATCATCTAACATTTATTGATGCATGAGAGTATTGAAAAAACCTTTTTATTTGTAATAAATTTTTTCATAACTATTTCCCGTGGAGAGAGAAAGATGGAAAATGGACTGCCAGAATCATCTGTACTTTTTAACATACAATTATTGCCTTAAACTCATTTTTCTTCTTATGCAAGCTCATCTATTGTTGAGACACCTAAAAGAACGAACTTTCAGTATCTCGCTGATCAAGTCATTTCATGTCACCGAACATTCGTATCATTAATGAATGAATAACATTTCTCTTTTTTTTTATACAAAGCACGTGACCAAACTCAAAAAATAATTCCATGTATTACGCTACATCCAGTATTACATTCACTCTTAGTGAGCTTCACTAGCCGTAAATCCGTGAAGAATCAAGGTGGAAGTGTAAATTAATGGTTCGCGTCTTAACTAAGTCCTGCTTTTACAATGTGAATCATTATATAGTATATATTTGACGGGCCACAGAACAGCGATGGTAGCTGTGTCGTCATTCCGGGAAGGACTTATGTGACAGACTGACAATTAAATGATTATATTTAGATTTATTGAGCATTATTAGTATTTCAGTTATTTTAATTTTATTTTTCATTTATTGGTTTTTTTACAGCCATATAAAAATTAATAAATCTTGAAAAAAACAATTATTGATATACAAAGCCTTGGGCCAATTACAAGAAAACACATATATACAAGAATATTGAACCAGGATCGATAAAAAAAATAGGAAAAAACAATATGTCAAATAGTGAGTTTGTGTGAGTGTGTGTATTTGTTTATTTTTATGTGTCCGTGTGTGTATGAGTTTTTATGTGTTCGCGTGTGTGTGTTCACATGTGTGGGAAGAAAAATGTCATCGCGCGAGTTTATACGTACCTAAGGGATTTTGTAAACTGCTCAAAACTTAAATATAAAATATCGAGATCTGCAAAGGCCGTGTCATAGGTATCTAGAACTCTGTTAATAAGTTTTTACCGTAGTTTGTTCTCCAAGATGTAAGTGGAAAAGGTATGGTGCTCTTGTTCGTCTCTGCGGGACATTAAAGTGTATCGAATTTAAAATTTCAGGTGAATCTATGCGATTATTCAGTATTTTGTAAAAGTATTTCATATCGCTTATCGCTCGCCTGTCTTCAAGAGTGGTTATCTTATGGTACTTATATGCGTCGTCATAGTTTTCGAAGTGGACGTGATTTTTGAAATTCAGTGTTTTTGTGAAAGTCTGCTGAATGCGTTCGAGACCCTTTTTATGTATTTCATAGTACGGAAACCAAATTGGTGATTCAAATACCAAAATGCTAGGTACATAGCAGGAGAATATGCTTTTTAAAGACTGAGTGCTATTGAAAGGTTTAGTCATTCGATGTATAAATCCGAGCATTCTATACGCCTTATCGATATTGCGTTAATGTGTTTCAGGTATGTCAATTTTGAGTCAATTTGGAAGCTCTCACGCAAATTATCGCCTCAAGTCTTTATTTTGATTTGTGTAGTTTTTTTGGTCAACATGAGGCACAGTGACGGGAGACTACGCGACATGTTCATGCATACTCCTACCTCTGAGCATAATTCTTAAATAAATAATGAAGCTACTGTTATACACCATGTATTAATACATTCGTACATATAGCAATGTATCCGAAAAAGATATGTTGCCTTCGTGGCAAACAGGAAATAAGACGCCAGGGAAGCGCGCGCAATTTCAATCAACCAATGAGCACGCGCGGAGCGCACGCGATGGAATAAAAATCATCGAATAAAAGGATGATCAAAATGAATATAATAAAATGTACCTAAATGGAACAACATAAGAAATATTGTAATTCCCTTGTTAATGGGAACCACGTGATCAAAATAAAAATATTGTATTTCTTATTAATAGATATTCCCGTTGTGACATTTGAGTACCAAGTAAAAATATTTAATACAAATTATGAGGAAAAACCGCTAGCAAAATAAACTTTATAAGGCAAGAAATGTAAATGCAATGAAATGTTATAAATCGAATATTTAAATTAATAATAATAGAAAATACAATTCGTGCGAAATTGTATAATAGGAACATCTACTATTTCATTATTATTACACATATTCCATTCCATCCTATATTCCCTCTCCTTCTCCTCCCTCCTTCCCTTCTTCCTTCCGCTTCCTTTGGAAATATTAAACTCTTTATTTTATCATGTTATTGACTTAATTTTTTTTATCTTTATACTTCTATTTCACTTATTAATACGCCATTAGTGAGCCAAATAAAATAAAATAAAGTATGTATTTTAAGTAACTGTAAATTTTTATTTCGTCCTGGTAATTCGTGTCGCATTTCAAAGCTTCTCAAATGATTAAGACGGGGATATTTAAACCACTCACACCACGAAATAAATGAAATATTGTATTTAATATTTGGGCGTGTGTATAAATTTCAGGCAATGAACTCTAGAGAGATACGGAAAGTTGGGTCATTAGGAAAAGCTGTAGTGAACAACACGACACTCCCCAGAGACTCCTGTCTTGCAGACACTACGGAGAGCAAATTAGATTTTGATTGCGACAATAACGTACGAGAATTGATTCGCTTTCAGAGAACTACGCAATCGAGAACATAAAGTTTATGGAGGGAAATTACAGCTATTAAACATTTTCGTTTAACGTTGTCTACACATATAGCAGTTAATTACAAATGATGTCAACGATGCATAAAAAGCCCTTAATATATGAAGTCAATTTTTAACGCACATTATATCTCTTAGATTTGTAAATATTATTTAAAAACAGTATTTTATCCGGCGATAAACGCGATAGTCTGGTAATTTGTTGGATATTGTCATAGAAAAAAATGTGATAGCACCACCAAATTTAAAATAAATAAATCTCAATCATAATCTCACAGAGACAAGCATAAAAAATATGTTACAGGAAAATGTTATACCTACACATACGAGCATGTTAATCTAACGGTTGACATGTTCGGAGGTTCAAACCTCATTTCGTAGTCCAAGCGTTAGCATTAAAAGAGTAAGAATATTAATTTAACTCGTGTTTCGTGTACGCATCTTCTATTTTTATGCTTCTTTAAAAAAACGTAAAGCGCGAAACACGTTATAATATAAAACCAGAGAATAAGGTAATGATAAAATAATAATAAATACGCTCATAAATTATCTAATGGCTTTATTGAATTGTTTATTTTACATTTTACATTTTTGATTTTTTCAAAGGAATTGTTGAGATATTTACAAAAGAGTATTTGATCAGTTTCAAAGGATAAAAATCAGATTGATAAAAAATGATACAGCGAAATTTTATTCATCACAATTTTTTTAAATAGAAGAAGCGCTTAATTTCACAGAGAAGAGCATAAAAACAAACCAAACGACGCGACAGAGAAATCTTGCATTTAAACATCACGAATTACTTTTTAAGATTTTGCTCTCATGACAGACATACCATCCTGGATTTTTATTATTATATTTTACAGGTATTATAAAAAATAAATAATTTGTATGACCAATGCTCATATTCCATGGGTGCCACATATGATAGCGAAACACGAGAAACATCCCGAAATATTTTTGGTTTTCGGTTTTCTCCCGTTATGTTCGCTGCAACGAACACGCAAACATGTTCCTAACTATAAACCCGATAAGATATACATTGACAAAAGTATGGAACAAGATAAGGATATGTTCTTTCCTATAAAATTCTTGTTCGTTTATTTACTTTCGTTATTTTAACATAAAATATATTTGTCCAGCGGGTGCCCCGGCAAAATGTTTCGAGAAAACTGAGATAGAAATATAGCGCTAGAAAATACTTTTATACATCTTTATATATATTTTTATGTTTGCGGTGTTAAGTTTGTAGATGTAAATTGCTATTAATGTATGAAAAAACTAAATAAGTTAATATTATTGATTTATGATTTTTTTTATTAATAAAATAAATTGAAAGAAATGTATTTCAAAAAAATTGAATGAAACGTTTAGAAAAATGTACATAAAAAATTAATAAATGTTCCAGATTCGTATCCCGATTGTAAGTTAATATTTATTCAACGATAGATTTTTTCTCTATATATTTCTAATAGATTCATGTACATAATTGGTTTTAAATATCATGGAATCGCGAATTTACTACAAAAAATGTTGTGATTTTATAAATAACCTAATAATTATTTTCATTCATTTACCTTGTATTCCTACCCGCCAACTTTTCTCCACAACCAGCCACAACCGACCATCGGTGGTTATGGTGATGGATAGCCCATGGTGTCACATCGAAAATATGCGAGTTTGGCGGGGGTGGCCGTGCGTGGGTGGGGGTGGGCGACGAAAATGTGCTTTCTAGCGCATTGTTTTGTTATGGGAAGGCCGCAAATTCTTCAGATTGTTTCAAAATAGGCGCGCCGACTAGAAATTTCTGGAAGAAGAAGGTTCTAGAAAATTCCCAAAAGTTCTATAAGGTTCTAAACTGAGTGGCGGAATGTGTCGGTGTGTCTAGAAGTACATTCGACACATTTATTGAAAGTTCATGAAAGAGGATGTTATAGAAGGAAACCGCGCGGGCACAGCTAGTGTGTTTATATCGATAAAGTGTCTAATCACGATTCTAATCATCAACTCGTCGCGTTAACTCGTTTGACTGAGCTTTACACAATCGCACAAAAGAAGTTAAATTCCTTCGCCGTTGACTGAAATCTATAATACGATGGCAAATGCGCACCATCGCAGGGAGGAACTGAAATACCCGATTCCAGGGGCATTGTTGATATTCATCGTCACGTTCAGATGGAATCACCACCCTAGACGGAAGCAATACGAGAGCTGTACCAAATTACAATGGATCAACATCAGATAGCGGGGCAACAGCTACACAACCAGCGCTCGCCGCGGGACCAAAACTTTAATCGAGGCGGAGAATTGAGCCAGCACTCCTGGAAACCCCACGATGTGTAAGTGCAACCGCACTATGTTGCAGGAAATATTATGTGTCAAATTTATATTTCGCACACGCGAATTCTGGAGCTCGGATAATGCACGGACCTCATTTTAATACCGAAATTTACACATTTGAAAATTATTTCATTTTTTCACATCTAAAAAAGTAACCCATAAAAACCCAGTTTTTATTATGCTCCCTTTCTTTGTAAAATATAATAACAATTAAAGACGAATTAAAACATATAACATAACACTAAACTTACAGTAATTTAATGAATTTCTAAAATTTCAGATGTTTTGAGCTTTGATAAGACACTTCTTGCTTTGTTTAGTGAAGTACCTATTATGTACACCGACGGAGTAATTCAAATTTATAAAATATTCCGCCACGTTATCGGACTGCCGTTGCTAGTAATCAAACTTTTGATATGATTCCAATTTGAAAAAACTATTAAAAATTTGAAAAATTCAAAATTATACTATAATTATTATTTATTTATTTTTACGAAAATTTGATAGATCTTCTTGATCGTCGCCAGGAGTCAGATTGCAAAGTTTCAGCTCGATCGAATCACGGGAAAAGGGTCAAAAATCGATCCAAAGTTTTTTCGACGGGAAGCCGGCAAGCAAGCAAGCAGACGCCACGAGTTAAAGGGAGTAAAAACATGCACATTTTTATTACATAAATAGAAAAAAATTAATCACTTGATAAAAAAATATAACTAGCTAGCGCCGTTTCCCCGCAGGTAGGCAGAGAAAATGTAATAATATCTTTCGTAGATATTTTCGTGTAGGTACTAATTTTGAAACTTTGTGTCCCTGTTGGCTTCAATATTCATCTAATATATTTTCTTTTGAATTCAACTTTATTATTCTTATTTAAAAATTCCTTAGTTGGTTCGCATGTGGTAAATGGAAAACTTTACTCTTAGCAATATTGCAATTATCTTTAAATTAAACCCCGAGCTGTAGGTTCCGCGTTTATTGAATGTATACTATGCCAGTGCGCACCCATACGTCACTAGCGCTGTATACTTTCAAGAGCGAAATTAAAAAATATGTCATGAAAGTATACCTACTCGATTTATGCGCGATACTCGAGTATACTTTCAACCTCATCGGGTAATATAAAGGTTCAGGAACTATACTAGGCCAGTAAGCATTTAGCAAAATCAATGGACTATTAATATTAGATTTTTGAATATTTGAATGAGATATTGTAAACATGCTTTTAAATTAATTTCACTCGAATATAGCTATAAAAAATGGGATTTTATTATGATTTTATTTTATTATTTTATTAATTATATTTTAGTTGTTGTATATCACGGGCAAAGTGACAAAACCTGTCTTTAACTGCACAAATTAAACAATACATCTGAATATTTTTGCAATTTGTAGTGAAAAGTGTGTTAATTAAATAATTTATTTTGCATTATTTTTATTAATAGAAATACTGTATGCGAAATTATGTTTCCTTTTGCTGAATTAAAACTTATAAGTGAGTCCATTACCATACATATCGTATGTACCTATTAAATATATATTTCTCTACGTAACAATGTCCGTCACCAACGCTACCAGAATTCTCAAATAATAATGTGATATAATATAATAATGAGGTATAAAGAGCATAGTTCTCTTTTTAATAATGTCCATCACTTACCTTATCACTGCACTGTTAGATAGCACTGTTCTCCCAGTACTAACTGGCGACCTAAATATATAACAAAAGCACGTCATTTTTGATGGGTTATAGCTACTTTAAAATAAATAATATATAAGCAGGTGTAATTGTAGTTCAATGGTTTTAAAATCTTATATTTAATTTTAATCAATAAGATAAACTTAAAATGTACGCGACGCGAAATCGCCGCGTACGTGGAGAAAAAACTTGGGATTATTGAAAAAATGGACTGTATTTGGATCAAGAAGGATAGGACGTTTCGACTCACCTTTATGTCTCTTGGCATCCTTCCAGATGTCACTTCACCAAACAACTGTTTCACTAGGTTGGCCACCAACTTGCGTTACTCCAGAAGTCTGGCGGTGATGAGGTTATAAAATATTTATAAAATGCACCATTAAAACAAGACGAATTATAATGGATTAATTTTATAGGTTTGAAAAATTCACAAATAGATAAAGATAAAGTGTAGAGTGCCCTGTTCTGACGTCCACTAGGCGGGAAGTGCGCGGTGTAATGTATTTAAACTTTCAGATCAAAGTCATAATAAGTAGGGTCCGTTCTCTTTATAAAAGCCACTTGCATTAAAATGAGTGATACCCTCTGTAACACGTAAATTATGTAGTGGTATTCCTTTCTTAAAGCTATTCCATTGTCTTCTTCAGTATCACACTGGCAGTCACGCGGAGCGGTCGTTTATTTGTTTAATATTTTTTATTTAAAGATACGGTGACTGCAAGATTACGATACTCTGACCACAGACTTAAATCAATTTAATATAAATTTAGATGACCATTCGGAATCCGATACAGACCACAATGGTGTATTTTGTTGACTAAAATTAATTATATGATTTTGAATTATACCTGCTTATATATTATTTATTTTAAACTAGCTATATAGCGCATCAAAAATAATTTGCTTTTGTTATATATTTCAGCCTCCAGTTAATTCTGGGAAAATCTTGATAATGTTAGTGATGGACATTATTTAAAACAGAATTATGCTTTTTTGCATCTTATACCTTATTATTTTATTATATTACATTATTATTTGAGCACTCTGGTAGCGTTGGTGACGGACGTTGTTACGTAGAGAATTATATATTTTGATTAATGATTAATACCAATAGCAAATGCAATATAGCAGGTAATGGATTCACTTATTAGTTTTAATTTTCAATAAACTGAAATATTTAAAAAAAATACAATTTAGAAAATTTAATTTTAAAAAACATATCAGTCAATGTTTTCATTTTATTTAAAAACAATTTTGAAATCATATTATTTTTGAAAACGGAATGGGTTTTTTTATAATACTTTCACTTACCCATGTTTAATTTAGGTTTAGATATTAAAATAATATTTATATTTATTTTTTGTCATTTACTCAAAAAAATAATGCTACTAGTTTTTGTACTCACACTAATGCAAGAGGCTTTCCTAAAGTGAACGGACTCTACGATATAAGGTAATAAAATAACAAAAAGTACAAGAATACCACAAATGCTAAGGGTAGACAACTATCAGCGTTATATTTGGAATTGATTAAAATCTACCCACGATTAGTGAACCTTGAAAAGGTTTTGTTTCACCGAGATATGGCCAGACCAGACAGACGGACAACGTTACACAAAATTAAAGACTTAAACTGGGAACTCCCACCTCATTCTCCTTACCCCCAGACAGTATTCTAGGTGACATTTATTTTTAAGCCTTCAGCATTTTTACCATTTTTTACATTTAAAAAATATATAGCTATAATTTTTAAAATTAATCCAAAAATATTTTGTTTTGATTAGTCATTTACAGTCAAGATTATTATTTATTAAAAATATTTTTAACGGTGTCCGATCTTAAATGTAATTTTCCTACTTCTTTTGTCAAACTATTCATTTTATATTTGTATATTACTTCATTATTCATATTTTATCAACTTTTGCATTAACCTTAACATATAGATGTCGTCGTGAACTTTTTTTATATAACTTTTAGAAAGTAAATATTTAAATATCTATTACCGTTAAGGCAGCGTTCGTAAAAACCGCATCGCTCGACCATTTTTTCTTCGACTTTAGTTGTAAAATACGTCACCACGAAAAGCTCGTTTATTTTAACGGGATAATATATATGTAGCCTACGTCCACTCTGAAAGTTCATTCTAAATATTGGAGAAAAAAAATTTGAAATCGGATGAGTAGTTCGGAGATTACCTTCTACATCCAAAAATACAAACTTACAAATTTTACCTCTTTATATATTTGTATAGAGTAGATAAAATAATGAGATAATATAATATTTTCTAGAAAATTATAAAATAAAATTATGAATTAAAGATAATATGTATTTTTATGTTTTGGATTGGTTTTCGTCATCGTGATCAAGAAAATAATTTATATTGATTCTTCTTCTTCTTCTTCTTCTTCCTCAGCCTTTTTCCCTCCACTGCTGGATGTAGGCCTCTTCCATTTTCTTCCACTCGTCTCTGTTTCTCCCCATTCGCATCCAGGTTCTTCCTGCTTGCTGGACTATGTCATCGGACCACCTTTTGGGAGGTCTTCCGACGCTTCTATTTTTTTATCCAGGCGTCCTCCTGTCGAGCCATATGTCCAGCCCACTGCCATTTTAGTTATGCAATACGGTCCATAATATCAGCAACTTTTGTTCGGCGTCTTATTTCTTCATTTCTGATTTTATCTCGAAGGCTTACGCCGAGCATCTGCCTTTCCATGGCCCGCTGTGTACATTTTAATTTTTGTATGCTTTTTTCTGTCAGTGTTGCTGTTTCTTATATTGATTAAACGATATTTATTATCGATTGGTTTTATTAAATAAACAACACTGAAACAAAATTTTGCACCAAAATAATAATCCTTGTACACAAACGCGAAAGCTAACTCACCATTTCGCCGCTTCTCGCATTGCTGACCAGAAATGACTTATCTTCACCTTTGCTTCTTTCACTTTCATACATCTTCTCACGCCCGCATTTCTGTTGAAGCTTATAGAAAGGCCATCCTCCAATATATGGTTTACCTGATCATGCATGTACTTCGCGGACGGCTTTTATTTTTGTTAAACTCGCCTCATATATTTTCTTTACCATCCTTTCCTCGATTATATGTACCACATAAACACCTCGTTCTTACTAAAGAACTATCGTTCTTTTTTGCCAATTCCAGATTTCATTTCCATACATTAATGTTGGAAATTTACCAATTTCGCGAGTTCTGATACTGAAGAGAAGTACATAAGTAGTAAAAATCAATATATATATATATATATAAAGAAACCCATGTTTCCCTATCCGCCAAGTTTTCTCCACAACCAGCCACAATCACCCACCGGTGGTTATGGTGGTGGATGGTGCCTTTGGTGTCACATCGAAAATATGTGAGTTTGGTTGGGGTGGCTGTGCGTGGGTGGGAGTGGGTGACGAAAATGTGCTTTCCAGCTCATTGTTTTGTTATGGGAAAGCCGCAAATGCTTCAGATTGTTTCAAAATAGGCGCGCCGACTGTGTCGGTGGGTCTAGAAGGTTCCGTAAAACCTGCTCTAGAAAGTTCTGGAAGTTTCCTTTCCTAGAAAATTCCCGAAAGTTCTGTAAGGTTCTAAACTGAGTGGCGGAATGTGTTGGTGTGTCTAGAAGGTTCGCGAAATAAAATAAATAAATTTCTTGAAAGTTCTGGAAGGAGAATGTTGTAGAAGGTTCGCGAAAGTATGCAAAAATCTACGCGTGCGAAGCCGCGCGGGCATAGCTAGTATCTAATAAAATATATTTGGTTCGCAGAGATTTTGGGTCATGGAGATGATTATGATTTGTATTTTATTTGACTTTGTTATAATGTCACAAAAATTTGCAAGAACCGATCTGTGTAGTATCTATAAAAATGGACAAAATTCCAAACTCTGTCGCAGACCACAACCCTTCCGTCACAGCCGAGCCGGATCAGTGGATATTTTGACGTTTTCAGTTTTGTGACGCGTCATGGTATAAGCATTTCGGTGTCGAGCCGCCATATTGCGACACGCGTCTCCGCGTCACGCCGCGTCAATCGCACCCTTTCCCGTCCGGGAGCGTAATTTTGCATATTTTAAAATTCTTTTTTAAACATGAATAGCAGAGAAAATTAGGATTTATGCATGATGTTGAAATATTGCGTGGACGAGAAAGGTTAAATTATACTGTTCATAAAATGTCAATTTTTAACAGTTAACTTTCATTATATCGGATCTGTGGTTATTAAAATTATTTTTTGGCTATAATTGACGATACCCGTCTGTCTCAAAGACGAAATTGAAACTAGAAGGAAGAGGTGAGACAGAAAATTAATTATATAAATAAAAACCTATATTATACTTAAAAGGCTCCCTCATAGTTGGTGAACTGCTTTCCTCTACTCTTCAGCTAAAATCCTGGGACCTGTTCTAACTAATGGAGTATACTTTGAAGTCTGCACTAATACATATATATAGATATATATATATATACTATCTATTATATATATATATATGTTAGTTTCTAACTACTTTTGTGGGTAAACCAGACTGAGCTGCTTCTCCAAAAAGCGTACAACCGTTTGGGTCCGGTGCTCACCGTCAAGTGAAAGTTTGAAAAATTCTGCGTCAGGCGTTTGTGGAGGAATGGGTTTCTCCAGCGACACCGCTAATGAGTTTTGCTCGGCTTCTAGTAATCCGTATATTTGCTTTTTGGAGAAGCAGCTCATCGACAAGGCGCCCTGAAGATGAACAGTGAGATCTGTTCGAAACGTCGGCAGACGACTGGTCCTGACGACCAGAATTTGACGCGGGTTACCCCCAAAGTAGTTAGAACTAACACATATTGTACCCGTGAAAGCCTTCGATTTAACATATATATATATATATATATATATATATATATATATATATATATATATATATATACACACATTATTTACTTGAGAACTTTCTAGGTTTTTTCGGTATGAAAAATAATTATTTTATGGGCAAATTATTTATTTTGACTGTAATAAGAATTGTTTTGGGAAGTTGAAAGTGTTAGTTTATTTTTATGAGATATTTTTAATGAAAACATTTTATTGTGAAGTTACATTTTTGATCTTAGTTCGGTAATATTTTTAATAAATTACTTTAACCGATTACAGTGATACAGTACAATATTTGTATATTTACCAAATTAAAATAAAAAGTGGGTTGATTAATCTTATAATCTTTTTTATATAATTAATTATCTTATTTAGATTATAATGATGCATGTATATATTCTGTGTACAGTTTTCTGGGATATTATGCCATGTATATGTGACCTCTCTGGCCAACGTTTCGGATCCTATGGCAGGGTCCATTATCAGGGCTGATGTGATGAGTGAGTATTGAAGTGTAGGTTAAGTATTGCCTTGCAATACCGTACCGAAGTCAGGGTGTCTCCAAGTTTGTGTTATGTTAAATACTGGATTGCAGTACCGTGTCGAAAGCAAGGTGTGTGTCTTGATGTAGTGTGTTATGTATCTACTAACGGATGTCGGACTGTGCGGATCATCGATTTGATTTATCCTGCAGCGCCGGATACCACGATGTTTTTAACTTAAGACCGTCATCCCTATTAATGTTTACCGGGTGCTTGTATATTTCAATTGCTTCTTTGACCAGGCGCGTGTGGTGACTTTTGGGCTTTCCTAAGATTTTCGGCTCAAATGAAAAATGGTGGCCCGTACCTAGAAAGTGCTCAGCCAATGCCGATTTTTCCGGGTGGCCGAGTTTGCATGCTCTTTTATGCTTATCAACCCTCTTTGAAATCGTGCTTGCTGTTTGTCCCACATACACTTTGTCGCAATTTTGACAGTCGAGCCTATAAACACCGTCGGTCTCAAGGGGATCGCGATCCTTCGCTGATCTTAAGAGGTCCTTAACCTTGTTGTTTGTGCTGAACACTGTCTTAATCTTTTGTTTCTTGAGCGCTTTGGCAATCCTGTCTGTTACATTATGGATATAAGGCAAGAAAGCAATGCAATTGCTTTCTTAACTTAAGTTTGCTTTCTTAACTTAAGTTGCTTTCTTAACTTGTTACAATGTAGAAATTTGTACTCCCATTTCCGGTAAGATAACGTTTTGAGTTTTTTTATAACCTAATATAATAATAATAATAATATTTTTTTATAATAATATTTGGTAGATAGATTTTCTTTAATATTTTTAAAATGAATTCATCTAATTTGTTTTAGTTAAAATCTATTACCCATTACTTGGCTATCTTTAAAAAGCACGCTTGGCATTGTCGATTTAGTTAACTCAACGCTTCAAAGAATCAGTCTTGTCTATTTTCCGCTAAAAAGAGCCTTTTGGTTGTATTTTTTCATTTTATTTTTTCAAGATTTCATCGAAACGAGCTGTAGTCCCGAGGCACTGGCGGCGTCCAAGTGGGTCATCAACTAACTTGTCAGAATTATATACATCTCACAGAAAGTTTAATACTATTCGACTGTGACAAAATAGATAAAAAAATAACCCATAAAACCAAGTTTTTATTATACACCCTTTCTTTGTAAAATATAACAACAATTAAAGACGAATTAAAACATACAACGTAACACTAAACTTACAGTAATTTAATATATTTCTAAAATGTCAGTTGTTTTGATGACAGTTCATGCTTTGAAGATTAAATTCTAAAAACATTTGTCAGTCAATTTAGATTTTCGACATTCGTAGTCAAGTACCTATAATGCATACCGACGGAGTAATTCAAATTTAGAAAATATTCCGCGACGTTATCGGGACGCCGTAATCAAACTTTTCTAATGATTCTAATTTGAAAAAACCAATAAAATTTCTAAAAACCCGAAATTATACTATTATTACTTTTTTTAAACGAAAATTTTACAGATGTATTAAAAAAGTAACCCATAAAAAACAACTTTTTATTATACTCCCTTTCTCATTTACTAGTGGAAACTGGTTTGGCGCTTAACGTCGGGCTTCGGTCGGGCGACGCTACGAAAGGGAGTAGAAATAAAAAATTTCCAAGAATCCAAAATTATACTATAATCAGGTTTCGCGTCTACCAGACGCTATGAAATATTTTCATACAACTTAGTAAGTTGTATGAATAAACGATTAAAAATTTGAAAAATCCAAATTTTTATATATTTTTTTTAACGAAAATTGAAAGATCTTCTTGATCGTCGCCACGAGTCTGCTTGCAAAGTTTCAGCTCGATCGGATCACGGGAAAAGGGTTAAAAATCTATCCACAGTTTTTTCGACGGCAAGCCGACAAGCAAGCAGACGCCACGGAGTAAAAAATATCTTTTTTTTCTCATATTTTTTCCTATTGTAATCTTTATCAACGGCGCTGTATTCCAGTTTAGGGTGGAATTTGACCTCATCCGGCTACTGCTTACCGCTGACTCCTACTCCTAACTATTTGTCTTTAATTCCTGGGCTTTATTTTATTGCTTCTCATCGATCTCCTTCAACACAGTTGGCAGACTTCTGCCTTGGATTGCATTGTATTTCTTGATCCTGCAGCACGCACCTGGCGACGATCTTCACGTGGCCTTCTCTCAACAAGGCCAGCTCACCGCAGCCCTAAGGACATACATGTTACAATTGTTTGTTGCTGAAATAAATTTTAAAGACCGTCATTTAGTTTTTGAACCATTTTCTAATGTAGGATCATACATAATTCATAATTCAATTGTAAATTCTGCTATAGAATCATTTATTTACTATGAAAACTATATTTTATTTTATTTTTTTTAAGAAAAGTTAACAGAAAATCTTAAATTAACATAAAATAGATGAAAAGTAGTAAATTATGCCAATTATAAACTTTCCACTTATGATTAATTATTAATGATATTAGTAAGGTGTGATAGTATGACGTAATTAATAGTTTCAATATATTCTTCTTCAAATGTAGCAAATTTATTTTGTGGTAACATAATTATAATTAATATAAATTAACTTTGTTTAAACCACTTATTTATTGAAAAAAAATCAACAGGTTTTTTTTTTTTTTGTTTGTTTTTTTTTGTTTTCCTGATGAAGAAGCCATTGGCTTTGATACATGTTGATTTTTTTCAATAAATAAGTGGTTTAAACAAAGTTAATTTATATTAATTAGTTTCAATATATGTTGCGAAGTGGTGGGAAGGGCGGAGTGCGATGTAGGAAACCGCGAAACTCGTTTGAAAGTGAACGTAATTCTGAAGTCTTTCACTCTCAGGAAAGTTAATTTTCAGTACGCTCAATAAAGACACTCTTCTTCTTTTAAAATATTTTTCCGATAACTATTATGACTTGGCCTGTCACCCGATTTCGGCTTGACGTCGAGATACGGGACGCCCTTTATATATATAACCTTTGAAAAAATAATTTACAGTAAAAATGTGTATTTATCATCGAAAGATTTGGCAGATACTTCGTGGTGCAACATTATAATTTAAAATATGTTTTACTTTACTTTGTAATACACACACACAATATGAGCTATTAAGTTACAACTATTGTTTCGAGAGGAGCAGTCCCTCTCATTATTATCTATACCTGATGATGAGAGGGACTGCTCCTCTCGAAACTATAGTTGTAATTTAATAGCTCATATTGTGTGTGTATTACAAAGTAAAGTAAAACATATTTTAAATGTGTATTTATCGCTAAAATAATGCCATTAAACGAGACAATTTGAATAAATGATAAATCAAGGCCTCTGCCCCCACTACTTCGTTATAAAGTCGTGAACAATTTAATATATTCTCAAAAACTTATTTAACTTCCACAAAACGTTTTCTTAAGTCTTTGTTGCAGCGAAGCTCCGAGTTTCCCCAAGTAATTATGAGCAAAAGGTCGTCGAGTCCTTACTTGTCGTACTATTCACAATGTATGGAGTTTCTTTCAGAAGGCTCTTTCATGCTGTTAAATCAAAGGACACGCTTATTTCTCGATTCCTCACAGAATTGAACGTGGCGTCGTTATATCTATTCTACATCGAATTATAAAAACCGATGGTTTTGGCGAAATATTTTTCCACTCTAGCATGCTGCCTTGCTAAAGTCGGTCGGGGATGGCCACCCAGTACCCACTTTCATAGCCAAAATGCAGGGCGGAGCGAAGATGCATTGGAGCTCATCCTTTTGCATCTTTAGTGTCCGATTTGGTGTTAAATGGGAAATGGAACTCTAATTTTATCTCTTTCTCAACGTTATGTACTACATCAGCTAATTTAATTTACATCAGTTTCTCATAATACACTTTCTCTGATGTTTCTTTCTTGCGAGATCTCTGCTTTCTCTATTAGGGTCTTGACACAAAATAATTTTAGCTTATTTTTGTATTTAATATATTTATCTATTTGCTTTATCGTAATCAATACATCATACAAAACAAAATGTCGTCAAAAATATTTTCTACCATTAAGCACCACTCCCACAAGCTTTTAACCTTGTCCCGGGAAGACCTCCAGTTCTTACGCTTTCGTTTTACTTGCACAAGTTCACTTGCTATCGGCGCTTATCTCCGATAATAAATTACCACTCATACAGACTCGTAACACTCTGCCATTCTACCATCATGCCCTTTTCTACCATATTCTGCGAATTTTCGTTTAATCTAAATAATTATTTTAGTAAAATGAGTATTCTATTATATGTTTTTTTGCAACATAAACATCGTGATTGTCGTTTTCTAACAAACTTTTTAAAATATTTTATGTACATTATTCTAAAGTTAACGTTATTTTTCATGAGACAAGATATAATATTATAATATCTGATGTCTGTCTCCAATCACTCACAATTTTTAAATTAATGCAAGACCTGACACGAATTATTCACAACTACTTCTTCTTATTACGTCTTCTTTATCATTGAGGATCATGACCCCCGAGTTGTGACCTGCTGATGCCAATTTTCCTTCACCTTCCTCTACGGCCTGCAGTTCGGATAGCCGCTCCAATAGTATATTTGATCCAGCCAGTGATCGAGATGGAGTCAAGTTTCTTCCTCTGACTTTCCACCTTTCAAGTCGCTACCAGTTTCTTCTGGTCATCATTTTAACTGGAGACGATGCGTCAGAAAAATTGGAGGGCGCATCTCAGACAGATCGTGGACAATCTATTTCGAATAACAGGTTATACCCCAATTGAGGCGTTAAGGCATTGCTGTCCAAGAATTTTTTTCCTCCAGCGCCACATTTCAAATGCATCAAGTTTCATTCTTTCACTTGATTTCTTCTATATTTTTACTATTTAGGCAATCTTTCAAGATCGACTTGTGAGACATTCTCGATTTCTTAATTGTTTTAAATTTTCATGTTTCCACTCCGTCGAAAAAATAAAATTAATACCAGAAAAAATTTTAAATTATATAAAATGTATTTGTATAACTCTCATAAAGATTCTAACACACTTATTCTTCTAAAATAGTAGCAATATAACGTATTTTATAATAATATTATTATTATTAATAGCAATAAAACACTTTGTTTAAAACCATTAGGCATTTATTGAATTAAGATAAATAAAAGAACTCTCACAAAGAGGAAGTTATTTATTTTAGTTTGATGGCCTAGAACTTACAACTTGTATCAGCTGGCTTTAATGATTTCTCTAAACAATGCTACGTTCACTAATTTCATCGTAAGAACATCCACTATTGAAACTTCACTATTCTAAAGACATCTGTAGTCCTTCTCATGTAATATTAGGTCCTTACATATGAAATTGGCGTTAGTATGGGAGGAACATAAAGCCGATTTTTTTTATTATAATATATTTATTTAATCAAAGTATGTACCATTGCTATCTATGCACTTTTGCCATCTCATAGGTAGTTCAACGATTTCTTTACTAAAAAAACCATTCGGACGGGAATCAATAAAATCTTTGAAGGCGGTTTAGACTACCCCATCGGAGTTGAATTTTTTCCTTTGCAAGAAGTTATCCAAATTTCGAAAAAAATGGTAATCGGTTGGGGCAAGGTCCGGAGAGTACGGTGGATGTCTTAGACATTCCAATTGAAGCTCCTCTAATTTGGGAGCTGTCTGTTGCGCATGTGTGTGTCTAACTAGTAGCGTTTATCATGTAGAAGCAGCAGTGGCCTAAGAGCGATTAACCAGCCTCGTGTGTTTATTAGCTAGCTTTTCCATCATTGGTTTGCAGTCGTTGATGACAATAGAACTCTTGCCAGTAATTCGGTTCCTGGCCCTATATTAAGAAAGCTGTACTGTGAACGACCCCAGCACGGTAGGTCCCCAAACGCTCACGATAACTCTTTTTGGAGTCAATTTTCACCACTGGTGTTTTTTTTCTTTTTTCGCTGGTTCGGGCAGGGTTTCAAGTCCATTGCGGTTAGCGCTTCCGATTTACGTACAGGATCCCACTATTTCATCACAGGTAATATCGATTAAAATCCCTTCATTATTGTCACCGGTTGAGTAATGCACGCCAAAGTCAACGCGCCGTTTGTTTTGACTTGCTTCACTCACTGTGCATGAGGTAACCTACCGCCCTTTCAAGAAAGCTTTTTTCAACCACCTTACGCATTATCGCTCACGTCCGGATTAAAACAGTTTTACAAAAATTTTAAATCACTAACTACCCTGGCAGCGCCTGCAGCTAACTCGGTTTTTTTGGCTGTTGCGATAGATCCGCTTCCACAATAGCCTTCAATTCTTCCTTATCAACTTTGGTCTCCGGCCGTCCACGGGGCTTGTTCTGCAGGTCGAAATTTCCAGAACGAAAACGTTGGAACCAAAAACGCACTGTGTTTTCTTTTGCGGCACCGTCGCCATACACATCATTAATCCTTCGAGCCGTTTCTGCAGCACTGGTGCCACGATGGAACTCGTACTCGTAAATAACGCGATATTTCAAGTTTTTCATTTTGTAAACTGAGTGACGCAAAGAAAAAAACAATTGAGGAAAAAACAAATGAATTATAATTTTCAAAACACAAATACATGAGTAAATAGCTGTATAAATTTGGATTTTGAATTCCTAACCAAAGAGAAGATATTTGAGATCAAATTTGCCAGTACGGCAAAACGCCAATTTCATATGTAAGGGCCTAATAGTTAGTACCTATACATTGAGTTCGCAGAGGTAACATTATTTATGTTTCGGGGTCAACGAACCCTTCACCAGGATACAACGTATATTAAAAATTAAAATTAGAAGTGAAGTAAGTAAAGTATCATAAACAAAAATAAATAAACATAAGGGGGTTGGAAAATCGCTTGTTTCTTAGTTCTCAATTTGAATTTTAAGAGACGCGTTTCGCTTTATGACGATATTATCAATAAATTATAGATCTCTGAGTAAAAAAGAGTTTTTATTTCCATACGTGCGATTTTGGAGTTTTTTATTTCCATTCGTGCGATTATTTAAACTTCTCCGAAACAATATATTGAATTGTAATTTAATCAATTTCTAATTAAAATTGCATTTTCATTAAAAAATAACTAATTATTATATGGTCGACAAAATAATAAATTTTTGATCAATCAATGTTCATAATAAACAACGCTATATGTGTATGTGTGTGTGTGTGTGTTTCGTTAAGAGCATTGAGAATATCCATATGAAAGCAACACTTTTAGGAAAGGAATTAGAGCTCTCGAAAGGTGATACCCTTAAAAGCATTTCAGGATGAGCGTACATATCTAACCCGATCCTTAATTTAGCGTGGTGTTCTAAAGTAAATCGTTTGGTGGAAATAAAACCTGAGAAGTATGGTTACCTATTGGGGAACTCTCATTGGAAATCGTATTTCTCCCGAAAGTGCGAATGCGGTGGAACATTATGGATATTGATAGAGGCTGTTTTTTTACACAAATAAAGCAGATACTAAACAAATGGTTTAAAAACATTTTTATTTTTTTAAATTTTTATTTTATTTATTAATTTTTTTTTTTTACATCTCAGACCTACAAAACATCACATTGATATTTGTCTGTAGGTGCATCAATAAATATATATAAATAAATTGTATTTACCAGAAATACATTCATATTAATTAATTACAATAGATCTTATAAACTCAAATACAAATCAAAAATACAAGAAAAAATACAAATATTACCAAAATCAAAATAAGTCTCTTTTATTTAATAACATAATCATTAATTCTGTATTTTGCCCTTTTTTATTAATATCCGTTTTGACACGACATGGGATTTTATTTAATATTTTTGGTATGACATATTTTAATGTTCTTTTTCCATATTTATTTATGACCTTCGGTATTTGTAGTCCTTCTTTAACCGTAAATCTGGTACTATGTTTATGAATCAATCTATACTTATATGTCCCATCTTCATGATATCGTGTAATTAGTTTGTACCACAAGATAGCATTAATTGGCATAGAGCCTTGTTTCTTGAAGAGTTCCTGTATATCTTTAGTAGCACTTTATTTATTAATGAGTAAATATTTGTTTTTGTTTACATATTTTTTATTTAGTTGAAAAAAGAACACATCATTTTTACATCTAGTTTAAAACATAAATCAACATAGCAAAATAAACAGAAATATTCCAAAAATATATCAACATAAATAATTATAAATAAAAACACATGTTCACATCTGGCACAGAGTAAAGAAATTTTAAAATGAAACAACCAATCACGATCATACATCAAACTAACTTTTTACATATTTTGCACTTAACCTACGAAAAGTAGTGAGACTTTCTACTTCTTTCACATTTGCCGACATAATAACATGAATTATGAATTTATCTTCTAGAGTCCATTTAATCTAAATTATGATTTGTATAAAATATTTAATAATTCATAAAATTCATTTGTCGCGTTATTGGCGTTCAGCGGCATTTAAGCTATTCACTGTGGACCAGTAGGTACAACTCAAGAATTCAACATAATTAATTAACACAAATAGGCATTTACCTACTTAAACAAAATTAAACATTACACCTAATTCTGAATTAATGAAAACATTAATGTTATTAATGTAATTCAGCGGCATATCAACTATTCAACTATCATGGCCCCAGTTAGGTAAAACTTTCAGACGAAAACGCAGAACTTCAACATAGTCATACATCCATATGAGATATTTACCCGTAACACAAAATGAAACTTACAACCCCTAATTTCTATTCCCCTGAATGTAATGAAAACATATCATGTTTTATAAATGTAATTCCAGCAGCGGCATATCAACTATTCACTGTGGACCAGTATGACTCATGAAAACATCAGCAGACTTACAACTAAGTAATACCCACAATATTAGTATGGGTAACCCTTAAAATAATAAACAAAATTAAACATTACACCTAATTCTGAATTAATGAAAACATTAATGTTATTAATGTAATTCAGCGGCATATCAACTATTCACTGTGGACCAGTAGGTACAACTCAAGACTTCAACATAATTAATACACACAAATAGGTATTTACCCTCAAACAAAATTAAACATTACACCTAATTCTGAATTAATGAAAACATTAATGTTATTAATGTAATTCAGCGGCATATCAACTATTCACTGTGGACCAGTAGGTACAACTCAAGACTTCAACATAATTAATACACACATTTAGGTATTTACCTACTTAAACAAAATTAAACATTACACCTAATTCTGAATTAATGAAAACATTAATGTTATTAATGTAATTCAGCGGCATATCAACTGTTCACTGTGGGCCAGTAGGTAAAACTCAAGACTTCAATATAATTAATACACACATATAGGTATTTACCTACTTAAACAAAATTAAATATTACACATAATTCTGAATTAATGAAAACATTAATGTTATTAATGTAATTCAGCGGCATATCAACTATTCACTGTGGACCAGTAGGTAAAACTCAAGACTTCAACATAATTAATACACACAAATAGGTATTTACCCTTAAACAAAATTAAACATTACACCT
>JADDOH010018589.1:0-27860 GCA_016648135.1 Agrypnia vestita
CTGCTTCATGATAACGCTAGACCACACACTGCACAACAGACGGCTACCAAATTAGAGGAGCTTCAATGGGAATGTCTAAAACATCCACCGTACTCTCCGGACCTTGCCCCAGCAGATTACCATTTTTTTCGAAATTTGGATAACTTCTTGCAAAGGAAAAAATTCAACTCCGATGGGGCAGTCCAAACCGCCTTCAAAGATTTTATTGATTCCCGTCCGAATGGTTTTTTTAGTAAAGGGATTGATGAACTACCTATGAGATGGCAAAAGTGCATAGATAGCAATGGTACATACTTTGATTAAATAAATATATTATAATAAAAAAAAATCGGCTTTTTGTTCCTCCCATACTAAACGTCAATTTCATATGTAAGGACCCAATATCTTAAGAAATTAAACAATTTATTATTATTATTTTCTGTTTATCTCATATGATTATGATTATCTATACCTATAAAACTCAATGTCTGTCTGTCTGTTCTCTATACAAATCTACACCGTTAATCCGATTCGATTCATATTTTGCATACTTATGCATTAGGACCCGGCGGATAACATAGGCGACAATTCCCCCCCATTATTTTACCCGTTTCCCTTCCCTTGATATATTTTCGATGCAAATCTGTACCGTTTGACCGATCGGACTCAAAATTTGGAAACTTATTCTTTAGGACCCGGCGAATAACACAGGCAACATTTCCTCCCTCCGCTTTTACCCCTTCTCCTGATATATTTTCGATGCAAATCTATACCGTTCGAATCGAACCATTTTTTTCCTCCCCACAAATTTATTTTCAACTTAATCCTTAACCCATGCAAGACCGGGTACGAACAGCCAGTATCTTATAAGCACCACCTCTATGTCTCAACAATTGTTCATTTCATTTCATTTCAGTACCGATAAATCGGCGTGTATTGGACAAAAGACATTTAATTTTTTAATTAATGTATAAAAATTATTATTAATTAATGTAGGTATAAAAATATAGGATGCAGAATAGCAAGCCACTCGGCCACTATCTAGCTTGCAAAATAATAGAAATACCTTTTCTGAGCTATGTCATAGATCTCACAAATCATTGTAAGATAAAGCAAGGAAAAAATAAAGGCAACTTAAAAAAACACACATAATTTATATAAATTAACCTTGTAAACACACTTATTTATTGAAAAAATTCAACATGTTTCGAAGCCAATGGCTTCTTCGTCACGAGAACAAAAATAAAATTTAAACATCGAAGTATAGATCAAAATATTAAAAAGTTATATACGGAAAATGATATATAACTTTTTAATATTTTGATCTATACTTCGATTTTAAAATTTTATTTTTGTTATCCTGACGAAGAAACATGTTGAATTTTTTCAATATATAAGTGGTCAACTGTTCGAAGAATATTTTTTCTTCTTCTGTATGAAGGCTTGAACTTTGTGGTGACATTATTATTAAAATAAGACACAAATTACTTTGTTTTCACCACTTTATTAGATTATACAATCTACATGTTTCGAGAACAATGTTCTCTCCTTCAGGATTATTGTGTACTGGTGTTTACAAAGTTAATTTATATAAATTATAATTATGTCACCACAAAATAAATTTGCTATATTTGAAGAAGAAGAAAAAACACACACATTTTGATTCAATATGTTTTCATTAAGACAAAGACACAAATATCAAATCGGTTGGTTACCGTTGACTTTTATTAAAAGTTACACGAAATATCAGAGGTGCTAGGAGTACCTAGGTACCTAGGTACTTTGATTAGAGAGTTGCTTCAGAATGAGTAAAAAAATAACGATTTCCTGTTGTAAGTGTTGGTCATTCGTCTAATCTTTTACCATTGCATGCAACTCGAATCACTCGGCTAGATTAAAAATACACGTGTTTAAGTTTCATTGTTTGGTAGCGTGCGCAAAACCATTGAAAACCTCACATTAAGTATTTAAGATGAAATACATGTATTTGTATAAACTTTGAAGTCGCTTATTTCAGACACTAACTAACTAACTAACTTACCATCACGCCGTTTCCCCGTGGGGGTAGGCAGAGAGGATAGAGCGCAATACTCTTCTGTCCTGACATAAAACTTTCGCCTCATCTACATTCATTCATCTTCTCATGCAAGCTCGACGGTTGTTGAGGCTTCTAACAGGACCATCTTCCAGTATCTGGTTAATCTGGTCATGACACGTCTTCCGTGGTCGCCCTCTCTTTCTGGCGCCGTCAACACTTGCATTATATATCTTTTTTACCATTCTTTCCTCATTCATTCGCTCAACATGCCCAAACCACCTGAGCGACCCTATTTTTATTCTATGAATAATGCTACGATGAGCTTTACATTCATTCCTAATATCTTCATTCTTTACTCTATCATACATGGATTTGCCACACATACGTCTAAGGGATCTCATCTCACTGCATTTAATCTACTTTCGTTCCTCTTCTGCCAGCTCATTACCAGACACTATTATATTAGAATATCGTTATTGTGTTATATAGACTGATGTGCAGGAATATATATATATAGAATATATATATTATATATATATATATATATTATTATAGATTATAGATACGTATATATCTACATATATAATATTATATATATATGTTTATATATATAAAATATTGTTTAACGACTCTGATACACCCTGTATAAATCTGATTTAAAACTTCACTGATTTAATTTAAAATATAGTACATTTATATTAAAAAGTACGTAAAATATGTTCAGTTTACTGGTTTTTATCCCTCTCTTCGTCAGCGCAAACACTACTGTCCTTCAATGACGAAGAAACTTGTAAAAAAAAATCTCAGTTATTGGTTATATACAAACATAACCAACATTTTGTTAGAATGCCTGACCAGAAAAGTAAAAAATAGTATTGTTAATAATTGTTTAAAATTGTATTGTTGAAAAAAAAATGCAAATTAGATGTCGCCTGTCTAAATCTCACCCGTAAACTAACCCATAAAAACCAAGTTTTTATTATACTCCCTTTCTCATTTACTAGTGGAAACAGGTTTGACTTAACCTATGCGTTGGGCTCGAGTCGGGCGACGCTACGAAAGGGATAAAAAATGTCGAAATATCCAAAATTATTATTTTATCAGTTTTCGTGTCTACCAGATGCGTCGAAATATTTTCATGCAACTTACTCAGTTGTATGAAAAAACCATTAAAAATTAGAAAAATTCAAAATTGTACTGTAATTATTAATTATTAATTTTTTTAACGAAAATTTGAAAGATCATGTTGATCGTGGCCACGAGTCTGCTTGTAAAGTTTCAGCTCGATTGGATCACGGGAAAAGGGTTAAAAATCTATCCAAAGTTTTTTCGTCAAGCAATCAAGCAAACAGACGCTACAGTTAAAAGAAAGGGAGTAATAAATAATATTTTCAACAAAATCTAATGAAGAACTCGAAGTTTTTTCTCCTGGCTATGAGACGTACTGTATAATGTTACGTGTATTACACGACGTGAGAATATATTAATTGATGATAACATCTTCTTCAATTGCAAATTAAGAGCATCGCGTATCCTTTCAAAAGTAGAAAAAAAAACTGATTTACTGGCGGTGTACTCCGATATATATAATCTCGTGAGAAAACACGAATGTACTGTCAGCGGTACATGATGTGTACAGTAGGGTGTCACAATGTATGGCGACAAAAAAATATATTATTTTTTAACATAATACTTAAGGCGATTGTCTAGCAGAATGAGCAAATTTCACCATTTTTTTTCATATCTTCTCTTGCGTTTTTTATCACATTTTTGTATGAAAATATTTCATTTTAAAATTTATGCATCAGGTTACATATATTTTACATACGAATATCTTAAAATGTCAAAAACTAAATTATATAATTGATTAATAAATTACCAAACCTTCGATGTTTTAAAAATGAAGAAAATTGCTCCACTTTGTGGGCCTTTTATGACTGAATAGCTTGTTGAGATGGTTTTTTATTCAATAATATTACAAAGTAAACCATTATCTTAAATTTATTACAATTATAGCAAAATCTGTTAGTTTGTTTACTTGCAATTTATGTTTTAAAAATACTGTTTTTAAAAATATTTTATTTTTTTATGGGTTTTTTTCAACTCTTTTTACATGGTTGACAACTTTTTTACTTCAATAGTCAAAAGAATAGATACTATAATTTTATAATAAAACCAAAAAAAAATCAAAATCTTTGACGATATTCCTGATTTTAGATATTTAATCAAGACGCAACGTATTTAATCGCAAAAATGTGATAAAAAACGCAAGAGAAGATATGAGAAAAAATGGTGAAATTTGCTAATTCTGCTAGACGATCGCCTTAACAAAAGTTGCATTACATTTGTAGATAAAAGAAAATGAAAATTCAGTATACTTTTGGCTCGCTCAAACGAGCCAAATATTCCGAAAATGTTGATTTTCAATGATTTTTCAGAGATGATAAACTGTTTTTTTCTTTTAATATCGCACGGCGTTGAAGAAAGGCAAAGACAAAACAGGACTAAGCAAATATTGACACAGTATACTAAAAACAGTAATACGTCTTCATACAAACTGGCCGCTACCCATTAGAATATGTGCGTGCGTGCTCGGCGCCGTGTACGCACGCACTGTGACGCACACATTGACATAGAATATGGGGGCACAGGGCGGCGGCAGTAAGGGCCGTGCATTCGGTGCCATTCGCGCTCGCAGCCGCCGCTTTAGAAAAAAAATGCGCTTCCTGAAAAACATGCCTTTTTTTATGTTTGTGGTGCTTTACTAAAAAGGTGTGTCGATTATCACAAAGACTGAGTTTTTAAAAGTCTACGTTGATGTTAATCAGCGTTCTTGCAATTTAAGTGCAGAAACTAGGTATACTAATTACAGAAATTTTAAGGTTATGCGTCGGAATCTCAGTTATTAGCGCATTAGTAGGCTAATAACTCTATCTCAACGCATTAGTAGGCTAATAACTCTCCGACAGGCCGGAGATAAACTACTGTTCTGGGTATACTGTGATATTGACGACTTCCGAGATGAGGATACTGAGAATGATAGCAGGCAAGACGCTGAGTGATCGTGTGAGAAACACCAGCAAAAGAGAGATATGTGAGGCAGAAGATATTGTACGATGGAGTAGACATCGAAGGAGGGACTGGTGTGGTCATGTCCAGAGAATGGACAACTCCAGACTCCCTTATATCGCACTACATAGTCAGACTCACGGAACCCGCCTTGGCGAAAGACCTCCCAAAAGATGAAAGGCATCTACCTCACAGGAGGCGCTATACTCTGGACAACAGACCACACAAATCAATTGAAAGGAATAAGAAGAAGAAGACTTAAAAAAAACAAACAAACAAACAAACAAAAGATTGCCCAAGCGAGGGTAGGTAGGTATTAAACGCTAACAAACTGTAAAAATGAAATTAAGTATGGTGTAATTCTAATGCTGACTATATTAATACTAGAGCATATAATTACAAATGCAATGTGTAAATACAACAAATATGTATTATATACATATTTGTTACATACAAATATCATTCTGATATCTCTATATTTCAAGTTCATTGAGCGAGCCAAAGTACTTACTTACCATCGCGTAAGCACAGACAATTCACATTCATAGATTTGCGCATGCAAGCTCGACAATTTTTGAGGCTTCTAACGGGACCATCTTCCAGGATTTGGTTAATCTTAAATGTTTCTATTTTTGTTGCATTTTTTAAGTTTAGTAAGAAGATAAGAATACAAATAAATATTAAAAGTGTTTTGATTAAAATATCAAGTTTTTTTCGCACTACGCTCATATCTCTTAAAACCGCGCACTCTTAGGGCATGTTTAATTCGAAAATGATATTTAATAGTACCTACTCAAAACTGGCGTGGATGGATTTGGTACCGACACTAATGTATGGAAGTGAAGCCTGGAGCTGGCAGAAGAGGAACGAAAGTAGATCGAATGCAGTGGGGATGAGGTCCCTTAGACGTAAGTGTGATAAATCCATGTGTGATAGAGTAAAGAATGAAGATATTAGGAATGAACGTAAAGCTGATCGTAGCATAATACAGAGAATAAAAACAGGGTCGCTCAGGTGGTTTGGGCATATTGAGCGAATGAATGAGGAAAGAATGGTAAGAAAGATATACGATGCAAGTGTTGACGGTGCCAGAAAGAGAGGGCGACCACGGAAGAAGTGGCATGACCAGATAAAACAGTTACTGGAATATGATCCTGTTAGAAGCCTCAACAACCGTCGAGCTTGCATGCAAAGATATATGAATGTGGATGAGGCGAGCGTTGTATGTCAGGACAGAAGAGTATGGCGCTCTATCCTCTCTGCCTACCCCCGCGGGGAAACGGCGTGATGGTAAGTGAGTAAGTACTCAAAAAGTTTTCGTTGAAAGAGCGACACACCCTAGCGCACAGCGTCCTGTGCACAGAGACGGCTCGCCGGTACAGCATCGCTAATTCTCAACCAGCTCGGAGTCAATTGCGGAAATGAACGGTAGATATTCCTGTCAACGTTTATATTTTGCCTTGGTAAATGATTGGTTAACCTTAAACAGAAGACGTATCCACATGGCGGGCACGAGCGTGAGAATGATGTCGAAGCGTCCAAAGAGAAAGAAAAACACCTCGCAAAATTGTATGATGTATAAAGGTATAAAAATCTTCGATAGCCTGCCAAAAGAAATTCAAAAAATGAAGTAACTCATAAAAACCAAGTTCTTATTATACTCCCTTTCTTTGTAAAATGTAACAACAATTAAAGACGAGTTAAAACATATAACATAACACTAAACTTACAGTAAATTAGTATATTTCTAAAATGTCAGATGTTTTGAGCTTTGATAAGACACTTAATGCTTTGAAGATTAAATTCTAAAAACATTTGTCAGTCAATTTAGATTTTCGACATTCGTAGTGAAGTACCTATTACGCATACCGACGGAGTAATTCAAATTTAGAAAATATTCCGCGACGTTATCGGGCCGCCGTAATCAAACTTTTCCGATGATTCCAATTTAAGGAATAAAAATCCAAAATCTCAAAAAAAAGTTATTAAAACAATAAAAATCCGAAAACTTCAATATCTCGAACATGTGATGAGACATCCAGAGAAGTTCGAGATCATGCACCCCATAATGCTGGGAAAGAAAAGCCCGGAAGTCGGGGCCCTGGAAGAAGAAGAACATGGCTGAAAAACCTGGGACAGTGGTTTGGCCAGTATACTGTGGAGCTGTTCCGAGCCGCAGTGAATAACGTTATCATAGCCAACATGATAGTCAACTCCCGTTAAACGGATAGGGCATGAAAAGAAGAAGAATATCCCAGGGAAAGGTTTTGCGCTGTATCGGAGGCTTTCGGGGGAAAATTTACTGAATGCAAATTTTAAATGATGTCAACTCTATGATCTAAAATTATTCATCAACATTATACATCAACTGTTTTAATTAACTCAGAATGTTCGTGATTACAGTACTTATTCTGCTTATTCATCAGTTGCATTACATGGAAAGAGGCGTGAATTTTCATACTTCCAAGAACTCAGCTGCAAGTATTATCGACAGTTCGTGTCTTGCCTTTTTTTTCTAGTGGTTGTCCACTTAACGAAGCAATCAGTATTTTATTTGCCGCACCTCGAAGCGGTTGGACTGTGGACCTACTCCTGATCCTGCCTTAGATGCTTCAGTGAGGATATACTCAACTTACACTAATTCTTCTGCCTGTATTGAATTTTAAAATACAGGTCCTGATGTGATACAACCAAAATATTCAGTACTACAAAAATATTGCCTTCTTATTTGAGGATATTCAATTTTATTTTTGTATATAACATTTACGTAACAAAAGTACATTCAAGTCGAAAATGTTATAAATGAAGAGTTTATGAAATGTTTTAATTAACATACATATTCATATCAAATGAGTAGGAGAATAATCGGAAAACTCTCTCAGGGATATGGAACAGAGCGATATTGTTCAGCATAGCTGTAGCTCTTGCAACAGGCATAACCATCGGCAGGTTGGTCCTGTATATTGGAATGTGAAACAATCTATGCTGACGATGTCTCGCTATCTCGTGTAATCGATAGTTTCCCTACTTTGAAAGTTTTGGTAAGACACTTTTAATTTCTCCTGATAATCCCTTTCAATACTTAATCACCAATCAAGGCCTGTCTGTCTAAATGAAATTCTCGATATTGCCAAGAAGATACGCCTTGGTTCATCTGTTATTATTGTCATTATTCAGATGTGCCCAAGCACCTCACCCTTCCTCATCGCGATACTTGTCACTCAGTTCATTAATGTACTTACTCCTGCTGCTCCATGAATGCAAAACATCACATTTATTTCAACTCGTATGGTGAAATGGAAGAAAGTTTAAAAGGGGAAAGGTCGAATATTAATACTAGTTGTGAAGTCAGTAGATAACTAACCCATAAAAACCAAGTTTTCATTAGACTCCCTTTCTTTGTTAAATATAACAACAATTAAAGACGAATTAAAACATATAACATAACACTTAACTTACAGCAATTTAATACATTTCTAAAATGTCAGATGTTTTAAGCTTTGATAAGACATTTCATGCATTGAAGATTAAATTCTAAAAATATTTGTCGGTCAATTTAGATTTTCGAAATTCGTAGTGAAGTACCTATTATGTATACCGACGGAGTAATTCAAATTTAGAAAATATTCCGCGACGTTATCGGGCCGCCGTTGCTAATAATCAAACTTTTGTAATGATTCCAATTTGAAAAAACTATTAAAATTTCTAAAAATCCGAAATTATACTATAGTTTATTTATTTTTTTTAGAAAATTTGATAGATCTTCTTGATCATCGCCACGAGCCTACTTGCAATGTTTCAGCTCAATTGAATCACGGGAAAAGGGTTAAAAATCGATCCAAAGTTTTTTCGACGGCAAGCCGGCAAGCAAGCAGACGCCACGAGTTAAAAGAAAAGAAGTAAAAATGCAGAATAATAGTACTGGTAGCAAAAATAGAAACTTCTTGAACATTGTAAGAGAGTAGAGGATCGATATACCCTAGAAAAATAATGTCATGTTGTTGGATAGTCTGTGAGAACCCTTTAGCAGAACTCGTTGCCCAGTGGGCATGATTCTCACACCGAGGGTTCAATTTCCGGTGAGGTCACAATTAATACATGTAATTTGCTCAAAATTTCCGTCTAAGTAATCCAGTCATTTGCCTTTTGGCCTACTGAGAATTAAAAAAAAAACAAGTCTATCGAGTAAGCCCTCATACTTAGATAACGTCGGAGTATAAACTAGTAATTTGTCTCGAAATTCATGAATACAACTTTTTCTTCCAATAGTTAACAATAATTCCAAAATAACAAGATGGCTTTAGGCCAGGCCGCAACTGCTGTTATCAAGTATTAGCACTGACTATACCCATTGAATCTGGTTTCCAGAAACGACTGCAACCAATGATATAATAAACTGTAGATACGTTACATGCATGAAAACCTAATTGCCTTACTTGCATTCGTTGTCGAACAGACCTTCTTTGTGATCGAGCGTGACGCTACGCCGAAAAAAGTCCCGGGGAAAAAGGAACAGAGTATCGTACACTATAGTAAGAATGAGTCACCCTAAATTCAAATTACTTGATTTTTCTGTCTACACGCAGAACGTTTGTGAAATAAGTGTGCCGTGATTTGTTGTCTCTTTCGATTCAATATTTGCTACATACGAAAGCCGGCTAATATGGGAATAACGTGTCTATATTATAATACGTCAATGTTAAAAACTGTGTTATATTTACATCCTTTCTTTTAACTCGTAGCTCGTCTGCTCGCTTGACGCAAAAACTTTGGATCAATTTTTAACCCTTTTCCCGTAATCCAATCGAGCTGAAACTTTTCAGAGAGACTCGTGGCGATGATAAAAATGATTTAACAAATTTTCGTTAAAAAAATTAACAATTATAGTATAATTTTGGATTTTTCAAATTCTCAATGGTTTTTTCATAACGTGTCTAATATTCGATCGATTTCTCTGCGGCCGACAGTGTGGTAAGGCGTAATCCTCCTTATTTAACTCTACGAATAACTCTACCATCCAGAATGGCAATACAGTACTCTTAATTGACCAAATTTTGACTGGCCAAACGTTCGGATTTTTCCTAAGGAGGCAAAGAAGCAAAAAAGGACCCCTCCCTAACACCGCCGATACTCACATTTTTGACCTTTCATTAGGAGAATGAACACCAGTTGACAAACTGGGCGCGCAAGTGTGCGTCTCGTTACGTTCGCGTTCCCACGAAGACAACGGCGACCACGCACACACACAAGCATATTAGTGTTGTGAAGCGTCGCGTATTGCGTTCATCACACGCGCACTCTCAAACGTGCACATCTATATTGTATCCACGTGTTGTATTCACAGTCCCCGTGACCTCGTGCTCCACTACGAGCTACTTCAATTTTTCAGAATGTTATAATCTATTTTTGAAATATAATCCACGATTGTTCTTGCCTTCTTGTAACACGTGTTCGTTTATAATACTGTCACGTGTCGTGACTGCAGGAGGAATTAATGAAAATCGGCGATAGCCGATTGCTTATTGCTAGGCCGTTTGGGCGGCTATTGTTGTTATCCGTTGCGCCACAGCAACCGATGGGCAACGTGGCAAAATTATTGTATATAAATAGAAATCATCATACGGATACAGAAACAAACGACATTGGTTAGCGTAATCAATATATAAATGCTGCGATTGGTACAGGATTTATTGAATACCGATTAATCAATTAAACCAACGTACAATCACTATTAAATGTAAGGCTATTCCTTACATTAAACTGTTTCGCAAATTTATCACTCGTAAATAGACACTTTATATTCGCTTTAACACTTTATTCACTGTTCACCATTGATATAATAAACTGTAGATACGGTAAAAGCGTGAAATCGTGGCAAGTCAAAAATAAGGTAATTGCCTTACTCGCATTCGTTATCGAACGGACGCGACGGCACGCCGAAAAAACAGTCCCGGGGAAAAAGGAACAGAGTAGCGTACACTATTTTAAGAATGAGTATATTATTTTAGTCACCGTGACTTCAAATTACCAGATTTTTCTGCATTTGCTACATTTGAAATCAGGATAGTACGGGAATAACGTGTCTATTTATAATACGTCAATGCTGTTCACTAAAATATTCCATCAATTTCTGCACTTTTTAATTTCGCTTCGGTTTATTTCGCTACATAAGAACCATCTAGAATCGCTGTCGAATTACCGCTCGCTTGGCACCACTGGCTTCTCGCAACCCGCCGCCACCGCCGTTAGACCGGCCTGGCGCGCAGC
This sequence comes from Agrypnia vestita, assembly GCA_016648135.1. Lineage (NCBI taxonomy): Eukaryota > Metazoa > Arthropoda > Insecta > Trichoptera > Phryganeidae > Agrypnia > Agrypnia vestita. Next base: position 11,354 of record JADDOH010018589.1, read on the forward strand.
TCGCGGCTGCCTTCGCTTCTATTATCGCTGTCAACGCACACGAAAAACAACTCACTCCTTACTCCCGTGTATCGTATTTATATTGGCTGATGCTGTTATCGAAATTCTGAGACGTTTCCCGCGTTTTCGAGAAGTTCCTCGCGTTTTACAGACTTTCGGATTGACGCGACTTCCTGTCGAAACTTGTCCAAAGATTTTTGACATAATACGTACCCTGTTATTTTTGTACCTTACATCAATTTCATATATCATCAAAATTATACTTTACATGTAAATCTTTGCAGATATCCTTCTATTAATCTCCTCGATGATGACCTCGGCACGGTATTGCTCGCTACTGGTGTCGAGTTAGCTTCGGGAGGCAGTCGATAGTACCCGCTGACTAAGTCAATTTCCGCTGTATCGTACCGGAAATTGACGTTTCTAATAGGATTATTTGGATAACAAACCGACAGGCAACAACACTTTACACTGATTATACCGATTCATGCATCCCCTGCGTGCATTTCCTCCATACTGCAGCGGAATAATTTTCATTGATAATCTCATTTTGTTTGCTACGGACAGAAGATTGAAGTCCTACCTAACTGTCTTAAAAAAATAATCAATTTTTTAATTGAAACATAACTTTTCTCTCATTTTAATATTTAAAATTATTTTCATTTTCTTTGATTTTCAACTTTCTTGATTTATTAAACAATTTTTATTAATCAATTAGAAAAGACACACAGAAAAAATAAAATTAATGAAAAAATATTTCAATGCCACCGGGACTCGAACCACGGACCTCACATTCTATCCGGGAATGGCGCGTTATCCAATTTCGCCATGGCACTCTGGTAAGTTAACGAAAATTTTTCAACCTTATATGTAGTCTCTTTTTAATTGATTAACATTTTTATTCCATTATTTATTATTTTTATTGCATTATAAAAAGTGGATTACTTTAAAAAGAGACTACATATAAGGTTGAAATTTTTTCGTTAACTTACCAGAGTGCCATGGCGAAATTGGATAACGCGCCATTCCCGGATAGAATGTGAGGTCCGTGGTTCGAGTCCCGGTGGCATTTAAATATTTTTTCGTTAATTTGGTTTTTTCTGTATGTCTTTTCTAATTGATTAATAAAAATTGTTTAATAATTCACAGAACTTTGATCTGAAATTGCAACGTCACAATAAGAATGTGTTTCCTTTGATACTTTCTTGATTTACTCACGGGACGTTTTGCTGAGAGAAACTGATGCGCGGGTGTCGATTTCCGTAAGTTTTGAGAATTGTGCCTTTCAATGCGAGGAATATTCATATTATTTTCTAGTTTTTATTATAACGGAACTAATATTTTTAACCCTTTCTTGCCGATGCGGGGGATTTGAAATCCCCCAAATCAATATTTCTCCAGATAACTCAGTAATTAAACGAGCAATTCAGCTGATACTATGGTGTGTTCTTAAGTCGAATGATTAAAAATATGGATTTTCAAAATTTCTTAGTTAAAAATATAAATATTTATTTTAATTACTGTACCGAATTTCAAGTCAGTACTTGTCAAACGTTCACTACACAGCCGTTGTTTTTATACGGTGAAACGTGAATAAATGTTTTGTTTTATTTATTCAATATACCTGTATACAATATCATATTTTTACGAAAAGGTACAGATTTTAAAAAATTATTTCACAGAAATATATACCTCTAAAATGGAAATCTGAATTTGTAGAGAAGATCATAGAAGAGATAATCGTTGTAATAATGGTGAAGATTTTGACAGCGATTTAGTGTTTTAAAAATCCATTCCGATGCGTCTGATTTTGGAGATTCGGCTGATGTTGACTTTATAGATGAATATATTTATAAAAGACGAACTTCAGAGAGCAAGGAGGAGAAAAACTTGGAAGATGATGGAAAGTCTAAATCTGGTAATATATGGAATATTCAGTTGCTCTAGCAGTAAAACAAGAGTTCACTATATTGTAATGTCGCCTCTTGGTCTTCTCCCAAACATAATTTAGTAAAAAATTCGAGATTCGAGATGCTTTCGATCTTTACGTTATTTAAAATATGTTTGAAGAAGTAGTAACAAAGAAAATCGATATTTTCGTCATAATATACTGAACATAGGAAAAAAATGTGATATTATGAAAATATAATCGGAATGGTTTATCGGAGTTTTACTTTCATCTTACTTGCGTTGGTCGAAGACTTCCACTGAGGGAAATAGAGGTTATAAGTAATTTGGTTTTGTAAATGTATATTGCTAGGGCATTTAATTATGCAATAATAAATACTTAAACTGAATTATAAATGTGTCTTAAATATACGCGAGGGGGGACATACCAGGGGCGTGCAGTGGGAACATCGCAGCGTGACTTTTACGTAACCAATTATTTAGAAAAAATCGGAATACTACATATATTTCGTAATATTTCTATCACAATGGTTATCGTAGCATTCATATTTTGATATAACCTAAAAACCTTTTATTTCTATTTTTTCCAAAATATATGTTTACAAAAAAGTCATGCTTCAATGTTCCCACTGCACGCGCCTGGGACATACTACTACAAGGGTATTTAGTTCATCTCTATAAAATTTTATAATCTGCGTGGTTAACAAATTAAATCTTTTATACCAGATTCCTGGATTGTTAAAGTTTCGGGTTCGTATTTCGGTGGGAACCGAAATGAGTTATTTTCATGGATAATTTTTTCTGCATCACTTTCTAATTGATTAATTTTATTTATTTTAAAGTACCACTTGAAGTGCGATTTCCCGCATTTGTAACGGATCAGAATGGCAACTCTTGGTTATATATCGGAAGGAAGTTGTAATGACAATTGACTGCTCCGCGTCGGTTACAGTGATCGGTTACATTACAAACGGCGTGTTGTGTAGGGTCAGGTTAGGGTCATGCAGTTTATGCAGTTAAGCCATGTATTCACTAGGGGACAAATTGTCCCTCAACAGCACGCGCGGCATAGAATCTACGTGACGTTGCAACGTCGTGCACTGTTCCGCGACCTCGCGCACAACATAGCGGGGCATTTCTATGTGCCGTGGCGTACCCGAGCGTACTCACTGCAACATTCCGCGGAGCGTCAGTACCACGTGGTATGTTTACAAGTGAATACGCATGCGCTGTATCTGTCAAGATGACAATGCGGGGAAACGAAATCGTTCTTGAACTCATCGAGCTGTATCGATCGAAGATCGCATAGTATGTCCGTCCTTCTTTCTCTTTGCAGTAAATAATTTCGCATTCTCCCCTTTTTTCTCCTCTTACTTTTCGATAAACTCATTAACATAAACAGATACGCGGCTATCATCATAACCTCATAGGGCGATATATTTCCGCGACGTCTGGAAAACAATAATTATTTGCAAAAAGGACCTTGTTTTTTAATAATATTCAATTCACTACAGTAAAACCTCGTTAATTTGAAATTGCGACCCAAAAAAATATTTCGAATTGCGCGGAACCCAGTTTTCGCCAAACGAGATACCGCAGCTGTCATCGTAAAATCATCGAGTGACATTTCCGCGACAAGATATGCGAGTCCCGGTGTGTACAGGTCAAATGACCGCGTCATTGTCTCCGAAACATGAGCGTAGACGTTGATGCGACATGCCGAGCGGAATGTTTCGCGATTTGTCCCCTAGTGAATACATGGCTTTATGCTCATTAAGCGTGCATCAGGCCCGCCGCTGCATCCCATGCACCGCTGTTAGGGGCATTCGCCGCAGTCATTTATTTCGCGATACTCCTTTATTGAAAAATATACAATGACCTTTACGTTCATTTATTTCACACGAAATAAATACCAATTAGCAATACAGTGGATAACATTTATTACACGCTAATGTCTACTTCACAAAACGAAATACATGGCAATAAAGAGAAAACCATACAGCAACAATAATTAAAGAAAATGTGTAGACTTCTCGGTTAAGATGGATTCTAGAAGTCTCACAGAGATGAAGCTATGAATACGAGCGACGCAACGTTTACCAATCCCGTTGTAAAAACATCCACACATTATCAAATTTTTGAAAGTTCTATATATTTCTTATTTTCTATAAAAACCTTCGAATTCCAATTGGAAAATTTTCAGGGTTTTTATTATTATATTTAACTTGTACAGAAACAAATGAGTTTTTCATAATCGATATAACTTACTGTAATGATAGTCCAACGTTTAACAAAAAATAAGTCAAAAATATTGAAAAAAAATGCAAACTTTGATGTCGCATATCTCCATAACTATTGACATTAGGTCATGATAGCTTGAACATTTTCGACTCATAATCAACGCAGGAATATAGTCCTGCGAGGTTATTAATGTTTTCCAAATAACCCTGTGTATAAAAATATTGTTAGACATTTGAAGACCCCGTGGCAAAAAGTTGTTAACATTCAAGTCATTTTGAGATAATTGGACATTTGCATTTCGCCTTTGAAAAATATGTTTTATTGCTAATTCAAGATTATTTTTTATTGATTTATGTCACTAAAATATCAAAAAAGTATTTACAAAGGAAGAAAACGCATTTATGCACTCAAAAATAAAAATATACGCATTTTCCCTAAAAAATGTAGTTAACAATTTGTAATTTGTAAAATTGGTTAAACACGAACACCAAACAACCCTTCAAAATCTATCCATTTTTACGATCCATTATCCAAAATTACAAATACCTGGCATTTTAATTAATAATACAAAACATGGTATGTACCATTTAAAATTATTGAAAAATAATATGTATGTAAATATTACAATAGTCTTCAAATAAAAACAAATATACGACAGTACTGCCAGAGTAAAATTTATATTAACCATAAATATTCCAATCAAACTAAAAGGCGTATTAATTTCAGAATGATGGCATGAACACGTTATTATTGAAGATAACAAGTTCTTCCTATTAGTAACTGATTTGATTTTTATGAAAAAGTGTAGTTAACATGTTCATCCCTATGATTTGAACATGTTCTAATTATTTTTAAGTTCTGAACTTATTTCCAATGGAAAGAGCGTACAATATTTAGTTTAGAGGGCTTATTAACTCATTTTTGACTAAAATGTTAGTTAACAACTCTTGCCATGGGGTCTTCGTTTGTTAGTTTGGGTTAAGGGGGGGGTAAGGTTTTTAACTTTTTTTTTGCATTTTATTTTTAATTTTTTAAATGAATGTATAACATCGTAAGAATATTGTGTCAAAATTTCAAGTCAATCGGAGCAAAATTGAAGAAATTATGAATATTTGAGCGATACTCAGACTAATTTTCTATACCTGCTCGGGCAGCTAAGAGACGCGCTCACCTGAGGACTACCGGACGTGCTATTTGCATTGGAAGAGTTTTGCGTAGACAAGGACAAACAGATGCTGATGATGAAAGCTCTTTGCCGTGTGAACATGGCGTCGAAGATTGCATAGCATCGACATGTGTAAGTATAAAATAAGTGTTGAGTTTTATTTTGAATTTTACAGTGTGCAAAACTTTAAATCGTCTTCCCCACATCTCACGTTTTCAAAGTCGGTGTCCATCATAACTTCAAAACTACTACAAAGATCCTTTTGAAATTTTGAATACTATTTCTGTACATAATTTACGAGGTAACGCTGTCGAGTTATTTTCAAATTTGTTATTAATTTTTATTTTTTAATAACAAAATAGTCGATATATTTCGCAAAAAATCGCGTTTTTCCCTTCAAAGTGTTCCAAAAAATTGAAATTTCAAAAAACCCTCCCAGCGTTACCTGGAAAAATCTATTATCTAACGAAAGAACTTTGATTTTTTGATTTCAAATGATCTAGCACCAAGTTATGATGGACACCGCAATTCTACTTTTTTCCGAGACACGTTCGAATAATTGCTGCCATTGCCGTATTTTTTAATATTTCGTCTTGAATATTTTACACAATATTCTTCAAATGTCATTCTTTAATGTACCATTGGTTTTAATAAAGAGATTTTAACTGTGTTGTCACAAAAAATTCACAAAAACATGCCTTTTTTGTACGAATTAACCTTACCCTCCCTTAATCTTACTTTTAACTCTGCCGAGCTTGCATGTGGATTTTTTCTTTTCAAGGGCGTGATTCTGAGACACGCGTCACGTTGTTACAGCGGAACCAATAGACGGATATCGTCTGATGCAGCGCAGTGCGGCGTTGCAGTTACGGTGACGCGTGACGTGGATGCAGGCGGGAAAATCGGGTGGCCTGTCCCTGCCATCCGGTAGAATAACGAGGCAAATTAATTTTCCGCGTTACGTACGGACAACTGTACGGCCAACTGAAAGGCAGGAATAAGCGATTGAGTGAACGTTCATATCGGATTACGAATGATAAGATATAAACATTTTTTTATAAATCAACTAGCTGTGCCCGCGCGGCTTCGCACGCGAACCTTCTAGAACATTCTCCTTCCAGAACTTTCAAGAAATTCGAATGTACAGGAACCTTCTAGACACACCGACACATTCCGCCACTCGGTTTAGAACCTTATAGAACTTTCGGGAATTTTCTAGAGCCTTCTCCTTCCAGAACTTTCTAGAGCAGGTTTTTCCGGAACGTTCTTGACTCACGGACACTGTCAGCGCGCCTATTTTGAAACAATCAGAAGCATTTGCGGCCTTCCCATAACAAAACAATGTGCTAGTAAGCACATTTTCGTCACCCACTCCCACCCACGCTCAGCCACCCCCACCAAAATCGCACATTTTCAATGGGACACCAAGGGCTATCCACCACCATAACCACCAAGGGGTGGTAGTATCTGGTTGTGAAGAAAACTTGGCAGATAGGGAAACACGGGTTTCTTTATATATATATATATCTATATATATATATCTTATCTATATATATTATATATATATATATATATATATATACTAATTATATATTGATTAGAAAAACTTACAGAAAAATCAATTATGACAAATAATTTAATTAATAATAATTTATTTTTTTTGAATTGCATTACACTTCGACTGCCTAACTAGGGATTAACTGTTTGAAGGCAGTCGACTATTTACATAGCAAAAAGAGAAGAATATAATTTAGCATACATTACAATAATTTTTTTAAATGAACAAATATATAATAAATTTAAATTTGATAAAATAATTAGTATACATTACAATAAATTTTTAGACGAACAAATATATAATACATTTAAATTTGGTAAAATAATTAGTATACATTACAATAATTTTTTAAACAAACAAATATATAATAAATTTAAATTTAATAAAAAAAATTGTAACAGAAATACAGGATTATCGGTAATGTAAGGTAAAGCAAAAAGAGAAATCGAAAAAAATATAAATTACAAAATATATAATAAAAAAATTTAAATAAGCAATAATTGAGCATGGAGAGAAAATTACACAGCATTACAAAGGAATTTTAGGGTTTTCTCAGATAGTTCTCGTCCGATTTCAATGAGCCACCCATTTAATTATTTTTTTAGAGCATGTGGTCTCATTTTTTAAAGTTATTTGGTATCAAATTATATATTTTTGGGCCTAGGTTTGCATAATGCGTTTGTCCTAACTTCAAATTCTTTTTGTCATTTCTTAGCCATCCTTTGGTAGAATTTCTAGTTTGATATTGGTGGTTTAATTGTACATAACTATTTATATTTTTATGAACATGTAAAATCACTTTGTGAATATAAATTTGTCTAGTATCCAAAACCCTAAATTCCCTATAATATTTATAAAAACCCACTCTAATATCGAAATAGTTTTTTCATTATAACTCTCAGTAGGGCTTTTTGTGCTTTATCCACTGGTTTTAGACTAGCTTTAGACTAGTACCATCCCACCTTAATATTCCGTATTTAAGGGGCTCCTAGGATGGAAAGTCTGTTGATCGTAGAGTATTTTTGGCGAGATGTGTTACTTTTGTTGCAGTGAAAGAATGCTTGTGTACGGATATTTCTGGCCGGTATGTGAAAAGACATGGATGATAAGAGTTCCGGAGAATCCAAGTCATAAGAATGAACCGACGTAATTTTTAATTATAAATAAAAAAATACTGCACAAAAACGGAAAATAAATATATACGAGAAAGCAGAGTGAAACATATTAACGAGCGTCCTGAGTATAGTCCACAGTATGCATATTCGCGAACTGAATATGCCCACTGTGGACAGGACAGACAGAGAGAGGCTGATGATTTATTTGTTCTGTGCGAAATTTTACGTATCACAGATGTCAATCAACATTATTGACATCATTAATAAAAAGCAGGACATCGTCTGCAAAACATAAAATGGAATTGGTTGTATGTTTTGAATTGCAAAAATTCATAGAATAATGCTAAAAAACCGGTCTAAAAGCTAAGTCATTATTTATTTTATTTATCATACAAATTATATTACGTATTGTGTAAAAACTTATTTATTTATTGCTTATCAATTATCATAAAAGTGTGGTGTGTAATTACCTCATCTTCAAAATTTTCTTACTTTGTACTCTAATGCCACTTTAGGACCATCTATTAGGGTCATTAATGACCCGTTGAAGAACCGGTTGTTAAAAAATAATAATAAAATGATACAATGAATATTAATGTTCACACTGTCGTAATTCTTAATATATCGTTAAATATGAAGCTTTCATAACTCGTTGGAGACGCTAAACCCGCAGGATAAAAATAATGTCGAATGAGTCAGACACGAGAAATTTGTGCTAATTTTGTTGACATACTAAAATGAATAAAGTTGTTTGGCTAGACAACGTTTTGAAAATATATTTGTTGCTGGGAGACGAACGGGCCGGTTTCCTATGTATATGTTTTTTACTACACTTCTTTGTATAATACGTACGGTGGATTAGTCTAGAATATCTTTCGGACGTATACCGACCTAAATTCTGTTTATAAAATACTAGCTGTGCCCGCGCGGCTTCGCACGCGTAGATTTTTAGTACACTGTTTGGATTGTCATAGAACTTTCGCGAACCTTCTAGAGCATTCTCCTTCCAGAACTTTCAAGAAATATATTGAATGTACAGGAACCTTCTAGACACACCGACACATTCCGTCACTCAGTTTAGAACCTTATAGAACTTTCGGGACTTTTCTAAAACCTTATCCTTCCAGAACTTTCAAGAGCAGGTTTTTCCGGAACCTTCTAGACTCACCGACACAGTCCGCGCGCCTATTTTGAAATAATCTGAAGCATTTTCGGCCTTCCCATAATAAAACAAAGTACTAAAAAGCAGATTTTCGTAACCCACTCCCACCCACGCACAGCCACCCCCACCAATCACCCAAAAACAAACTTTAATGGGACACCAAGGGCTATCCACTACCATAACCACCAGGGGGTGGTAGTATCTGGTGATATAGATATATATATACATATATATATATAATATTATGTATATATATAATATAGATATATAATATATATTATATATATATCTATATATATATATTGATTGTAACGTGATAATAGAATTCGGAGAAATTTACGCACGATTGGAATCCCTCGTAATGCCACAATGGAACAAAACTATCGAAGCCTCTTGGACCTTCCACTACATTCTGGAACACACTAACAGACTCTGGAATTAGTTACAACACTCGAGGAAAATCAGAGAAATAAACTACAAACGTCTGGAACGTTCGGAAAACCAGCTTTTTTTCTATAAAAGCATAGCCGTGTTGCGGCCATATTTTGTTTTATTTTGACGTTTCTACCGATGCGAGTAGTGACAAAACGTGTTCAGTAATAAAGAATTTATAGACGAGTGATAAATTACAAAATATGTTCAAATTAATTTAAATCGCGTTAAGTAACTTTGTCCATTTAATATTTTATTAATCACTAATTAAACACAAAATCATAAACACGCAAATAAGGAAGTCTCGAAGTGTAACCCTTATTGACATTTATCGAGAAATCACAGTTACGGTGGCTGGGACATATCTTGCGGATGCCGGCAGACAGACTGCCAAAGCGGATATTCCGGGCAGAAGACCAAGGGGCCGCCCTAGGAGGAGCTGGCGGAAACAGTTGGAAGACTGCTGCGAAGCGAGGTTGCAACTAAAAATAGGATAAGGGATAGAAGAAGTAGAAACTAATTAATAAATCGCTAATTAATTACCAGTGATTTCATTTGTCTCGCAAAGCCGCGACCCGTGACAATACTCTAAGAGCATGAAAACTCCATATCGTTCAGGAGATAATTGATTAAGATAGATTAAAGACGTCTCACAGATATGAAGCTATTTATATGAAGAAATAGGTGTGGAAGTTTTTTGGGTATTTATAGGGCTTACGACATATATCGTATGGCTGGCTTAAGTAATCTCTTTACACAACATAACGTTCACCGATTCCACCCAAGATGGCTCACACATCTATCAAATTTTTGAAAGTTGTATACATGTTTTATGTTCACCTTGTTTAAGATTTTTATAACCACTATTGACCACCATGAAAAAAAAAACTATTTTCAATGTCTGCAAGGTTTTTGTCATTTTATTAGACTTGTGTAAACAAATTAATTTTTCACAAATTGGTATAAGCTACTGCAATGATAGTTCAAAGTTTTGTAAAAAAAAAATTTGTTAAGAATATTTTTATATTAAAGGAAACACATTCTTGTTGTGAAGTTGCAATTTCAGAACAAAGTTCTGTGAATTATTAAACAATTTTTATTAATCAATTAGGAAAGACATACAGAAAAAATCAAATTAACGAAAAAATATTTAAATGCCACCGGGACTCGAACCACGGACCTCACATTCTATCCGGGAATGGCGCGTTATTCAATTTCTCCATGGACTAAAAGGGAATAAAAATGTTAATCAATTAAAAAGAGACTACATATAAGGTTGAAAAATTTTCGTTAACTTACCAGAGTGCCATGGCGAAATTGGATAACGCGCCATTCCCGGATAGAATGTGAGGTCCGTGGTTCGAGTCCCGGTGGCATTTAAATATTTTTTTTGTCTGTCTTTTCTAATTGATTAATAAAAATTGTTTAAAAATATATTTTTTTAAATTAAATTTTTTATAGATATATAAAATATGGTCTATAATAAATTTTTATATTTTTATATAAAAATTTATTATAGACCAGCCCTGTTGCACTCAGTATAAGGACTTTTATTGATATTTTTAGGGTCTGTACCAGCGGTGGGAAGCTGGGAAAAAATGAAGTCTTGATGCTATGTTGAAATCTTCAGAAGGAAACACGAGAGTCGCCTATCTTCCGCGTCGGAGCAGTCACTTCCAGAAGTGATTTAATGCAAGTCATGGTGACAAGTGTGTACGGATGCTGGGCGCGTGCTGCCTGGAATCAGAGCGGAACGAAGCAATAATCCAAGTGTCCAGGAAAACTTTCTACCGCAGTAGTCATACAAAAGGTTCTGCAGAAATATCGATTTACCTTCTTTTCACGAGTATTTGACAAATTGAAAATCATCTGTCAATATCTATTAATGAAACTGGGATTGTACCACTATTTATTGGCGAATATTTTACGTGATAACATTCAGAGCAATATTATATTCATTAATCGAAGGGAAATTAGATCTCAATCAATATTTTTATATGTTTTCGAACATATGTATACCTAATAGGTATATACCCAACCGAGTTTCTCCAGGGTATGCTTGGCTACAATAGTTAGAGACTAGAAGGAATGTGTATTTGATTACACATTTTTATCGATTGTTGCGCGGTATGATCGATAATCCTGAAATTATGCGGAGCATTGGTTTGTATGTTCCTTAGACATCGTCAGCATTTCACATTCCAATATACAGGACCAACCTGCCAATGGTTATGCCTGTTGGAAGAGCTACAGCTGTGCTGAACAAAATCGCTTTGGGTATAGATATATTTCATGTGTCTGAAGGGGTTTTCCGAAGCTGGATTCTCCTACACCTTTGACCAGATTTTATTATTAATTATTTAAATATTGTTATTTTGATATATATTCTCTCATAATATGTATGCCTTGAATACTTTGTTTGTAATGTACATATTATTAAATAAATTGAAATGAATTGAAATTTGAATTGAATATAAAATATATTAATATATTATAAAAAAATATATGTTAACATTAAAGTGATGCTTCAATATACCGCGCATCCCTGGTATTTTAATTTCCTATTATATTTTTAATTTTTATTAATTTTTTCATAATAATTAACAATATTAAATAGTATCTAAGTAAGTTCATTAATTGTAGTAATATGCAATAATAAAAAAGGAGATATTATATGTACCTACATTGTCATATATTTTTATTTATTTATACGTACGTGTATATGTACCTACTTACATCGACCCGAACGACATTAATCTACTCTAGCAACGCCGGGTTTTAATGCTGGTTCAATAATAAAACTAGATTAGAAGCGAATGAGTGTTGCTTTGAAAGAAATTCTCTAGTAGTTTGTTTTCTAAACTAATTTGACTTACTTTCTTGAACTAGATATTTTCGATATCGATGTTTTTTCTCTCAAGAGACTTTCATCGTCATTGCGTACGTTCCTTCATTATAAAGAGTGTCTTGTAGCTAGAGAATATTATTTACACTCTGGATGAAATGTCAACAGTTACGGAGATAAGCCAAATGAAAGTTTCCATTTTTTTTAAATATTTCTGAGTTATTTTCTGTAAAACGTCGAATTATCGGATAACAGTTAATATGGAATGTCAGAATTTATTCGCTTTACCGCAAGTCAAATAAAATGACAAAAAAAACATTTTATTTGACTTCTAATATTCGATATAAATTACTTTTATGATAAAATAACGTTTTACGCCAGATATCACTCAATATCGACATTTCACCCAAAGAATATTTTCTTTTCATATATGTACTTATGCAGGGTTATTTGGAAACATTAATAACCTCGCAGGACTATATTCCTGCCGTGATTATGAGTCGAAAATGTTCAAGCAACCACGACAACGAATAGTTTAAGAGATACGCGACATCAAAGCTTGCATTTTTTCCATATGTATGACTCATTTTTTACAAAACGTTGAACTATAATTACAGTTATTTATATCGATTACGAAAAATTCGTTCGTTTCAATAGAAGTTAAATAAAATTATAAAAACCCTGCAGAGATTCTAATTTGAATTCAAAGGTATTTGTTATTTTATTTAATTTGTATTAAAGGGGGGAAATTTTTCATTCTTGTTTCTTGTTTTTCTAAATTTAAAAAAGACATTTCATTCTGATATTTCCACAGTTATACAACACCCTGACGATGGAAATGTTTTTCTGAAACATGTTGGTGTAATTAATCAAATAAAAGATGTAGATATATACAAAAAATGCAATCAATATTTTTTTTAAATGTCAGTCTACAATGTTGCTGAATCAATTGAAAAAAATATTTTTTGAATGCTTTTGGATTAACCGTGAATTCGATTATCTTGTATTTTTTTTATTCCGGATAATCGAGAGTCTGCCGTATTTGCCTCAAAATGGTGCTCTTAACCTCGGTCCGCGATCTAGCCCACGTGTTTCTTTTGTCTCTTCTAGTGATTCCCAGCAAACTTGTTTTCTGCGACGCTGAGTCGTCTGGAGATTCTTATTCATTTGATTATTATTCCAAGCAGTGGCGTGCTGTGACCGACTATATACCTGTGTCAAAAAAATATATATACGCATATACCTATAAGGGTATATACGTATATATATTTATCATATATTATTCAATTTAAAAAATATATTTAACTGTATATCGTCGCTGTATATATAATTAAGCCTATGTGCCGTTTAATACATTCTCAGATGAATGAATCAATTTGTCAATTTTTCATATAAATAAAAGAGATATACTAAAAAAACATTGCCGTACAGCTGGCAAGTCTGACTAGTAATTATTTAAAATATTTTTTATAAATCTAGTCTGTGCAATTATTTTTTAAAACAGTTTCATTCGTTTATTTCAGAATTTACTAAAACGGCACATAGGCTTAATTATATATACAGCGATGATATAATGAACTATTTTGAGTAGCTTCAATCCTCAAAAATAAATGCACTATAAAAGTAGTATTGTAGACAAGATTTCGAAATAAATAAATATTTTATATACAGGGTTATTTGGAAAGCACTAATAACCTCGCAGTACTCCTGCCTTGATTATGAGTCGAAAATGTTCAAGCTATTATGACCTAATACCAATAGTTAAGGAGATATGCGACATCAAAGTTTGCATTTTTTTTCAATATTTCTGACTTATTTTTTTGTAAAACGTTGAAATATCATTACAGTAAATTATGTCGAGTGTGAAAAATTCATTCCCTTTAAAACAAGTCAAATAAAAAAATAAAAACATTCGAATTCCAATTGGAAAACATTCCATTTAGAATTTTTTCAGGTTTTTAATCATTTTATATAACTTGTATTGAAACTAATGAATTTTTCGTAATTGATATTAGTTACTGTAATGATAGTCCAACGTTTTACAAAAAATAAGTCAGAAATATTGAAAAAAAAATGCAAACTTTGATGTCGCATATCTCCATAAGTATTGATATTAGGTCATGATAGCTTGAAAATTTGACATGAAGTTGGTACAGAAATGTCGGAAATAAAACTTTTAGCCGTAGGACGAATTACGGCTAGAATTTTAAATCAACCTTTTCTTAAGATAAGGATTATTTAATTAATATTTGTTTCCCAGAATCTCTACTAATGCACAGCTTTTTTGCTTGTGTGCGCTGCACGCCACTGACTCCAAGTGAGTCAAAGTTTCACTAATATCGTATCGACTGCTGAGTAACCATTTTATGTACCTCCACGAAGATTTCGGACTAGAAGAAATTTATTTCAAGAAGCAACTGCCTTGATACAATCTATAAATTGATTTACCTAGCATGACTTTTAACCGTATTTAATGCCGCCGCATGACTCATCACCGGTGTTTCAAAGTTTGAGCACATCTCACACCATCTTCAAAACCTGCATTGGCTAAAATGTCTATAGAGGATTGAATACAAGTTATGCCTCACAATATTCAAGGCTATTCACAACATGGCCCCTCAATATACTATAGACTTCTGCATTCAATTTTCCGCAAATAATCACTCAGTATCAAAGTCCAACACACACGGGTAAGTTTAATTAAATAGCGTCCGCAAAACTAACTTCGTGCTTTCGCGTTGGATGGATCAAAGTTATGAAATAAACTACCAAACAAACTAAGATAAACAGACAGCTACCTGCGGTTCAAAAACATCTAAAGACGCACTGATTTAGACAATCATACTAAAATTTATAGAATCAGACTGTTAGAATGGTATTTAATGTTTTTCACTCCGTAAGTACGTAAGAGAAAACATATATTTCTTCCTGGCTCTCTCAAGTAGTCAATTGTCAATTAATTAATTTTTTTGCATGTCATCCATTATTTATTTATTTTATTTATTTATTTGTTTACGCCCATTAGGCTTTTACATAAAGAATATAAAATAAATTTCAAAAAGCACATACATTAAACAATATCTGTATAGTACCAAAACATGAGTATAGAAGTTAAAAATATAAAGTAAAGAGCAGCAATGTGTATAGGCTTTTACATAAAAAATATAACATAAAATTAAAATGAATATACATTAAACAATATAAGTTATAAGTAGCAAAATGTGAAGTATCAGGAATATTATTATTATATAATATATAAGTTATTATATTATATAAGTAATAAGAATATTATATAAGTAACAGTAAATTAGATCTCTAGCCAGAAAGTTGTTTTGTAAAATAATTTTAACGTGTTATACGCCCTTGAGGTAAGTTTTCATAAAAAATATCCAAATATTATAACTTTCTAATGTGTTAACATAATATACACCAAAAACAGTTTTTTTAATATATTGTAGTTACATCGAATTTACAATTGACACTGAATAGATGATAAGTAAGGATTGGAGGAGTTCACTAGTCAAAAACTACATCAAAACCACTTCGAAAACAAAGAAAAAAAATTCTTCAAACACAGCAAAATAATTTTATGGTGACATTATTAATATAATTAATAGAAACAAACTTTTTTTCACCATTTTTTTATTGTATACAATTGTATCCTAACGAAGGGGCCGTGGGCTCTAAAACATGTAGATGTTTTCAATAAAAAAGTGGTGAAAACAAAGTTTATTTCTATTAATTAAATAAAGAAAAAAAGTACTTTTTTTTTCTTTGTTTTCGCAGTGGCTTTTAAAGACCACATTCGATCATATCCGCGCCTGCTTATGTAATAAAATTTATCTCGCTCGAATATACAAAGAATAAAATATGTTTTAATATGCATATAGTAAAGAAATAAATCATCCAGCAATATATTTTGATGAAATTCCAAGGTTGAGTATTTTATAAGGGATATCGAACATTCCAACGCATCGCCCAATGAACGACGTCCGCAGAATTATATCCACGGTACGTCCCGCCAACGGAAAATTTGGCATATAGCGAAGATGTATCTCTGTGTAATATTTTAGCATCCAGC
>JADDOH010018590.1:0-25431 GCA_016648135.1 Agrypnia vestita
GTAGATATAGATGTCTTTGGGTGTACATAGGACTTACGACCTATCGTACGGCTGGCTTAAGTGATCACTTTACACAATGTAACGTTCGCCATTTCCACCTATGATAGAATACCATGTCTAGTAATTTTTGGAAGTTGTATATATTTAAATTATACGCCACTTTTCACAGGTGAGTTGTAAGGACGTTTCGGATCCCATTACAGGGTCCATCAACAGCCCTGATGATGGAACCTGCAATGGGATCCGTAACGTCGGCCCGAAAGGTCGTAACAACACGGCATAATATCCCAGAAAACACAAACTTGAAAATAAGGATTTTATTTTATTTTGGGAAACATATAGTACAATGTAATAAAAAATTTATATTACTATATATTTATATATATACTATATATCAAAGAAATATTTATGACCAGTGAAGTTTCCTCGAAGCTGGTAAAAAAAAACTAAATAAAAAACAATGATAAAAAATATGTGATAAATAATAAATGTTTCAAAGATTTAAATTATGATAATGCATAAGTTATTTGTCAAATTGATTTGTGTATCAATGTTGAATTTTTTGTAACTTGTAGGATTAATTTTTTTGCATTTCCTAGGCAGCCATCGGTTTCCCTTCCGGCAGCGACATCTTGTGGGCTTGCGGAGGGACCCTTATCAGCGACAAGTTCGTATTAACTGCAGCGCATTGCACCTATTCTCGCCAGCTAAGGTAAATATCACGCGGAGCTCGAATAACAGAAGCGACACTGCAGCTTTTTATTCATTTTATTTGGATGATTCAACATTGATATAAGTCCTCGGAATATTTACTTTCCTAATATTTCTGGATAACTATGGTTTAGAAAAAAAATTGTTCAACAAAAATAATGTGGAACCTACATTTCGATTCAGCCAAAAAAGTTAGTTTGAATTTTTATTATCCTATATGAAGGGATTTAATGATACCTACCTGTTAAGGAAAGTATTATTTCAGCTTTTTTTTTAAACGCTTCAACAGGCCAGGAGGCCTAATTACATAAGCGAAATACATCACAAAACACCCAGGCTTAAGTAAATCACACAGATTAAATTGTGACTTCGCCGGGAATTGAACCCGGAACCCTCGGTGTGGGAAGCCAGTGTCATACCCACTGCGCTACGAGCTACTGCGCTTCAATCCTCCGCGCCTACTATGGCCACTCTTCATTACGATCGCACTGATGCCGCTGCAACCACATCGGCCTCATCACTGTCCCGCTGTTGTGCGGCCATCGCCGGTGCACCGCTGCAAGCTGCAACGGCCTCCGCCTGTATGGCGTCGAGCTGCACCCTCTGCGACCTCCACTCACTATCCCCTGCGCGGGCCGCGTTGTGTGTCCGCTCTGCCCGCCGGCCGCCTACCTGGCACGGCCGATGTGCTGCCATGGCCGCCGTCCTGTTGCGGACGGCCTTGTATCGCGGTCGCTACTGCAATACTGCGCCGCCTGCCACTGTATTGCGCCCGCCCTACTGCGCCGTCTACTTGCACAGCGCTGATTGCGTTGCCGCCTACGCGCCGCCTTACGCTGCTGCCGCCACGACGCCTCCAGTTGAGCTGCTCCGCGAGGCCACTGCCGCCCACCGCACCGCTCAGTGCTAGCGATAGTTTCAGGTCAGAAACCCTTGTGCCTGAAATCTGTGACTTTGTCTTTTATATTAATGTACTATTGTTGTGTTGTTTTTTTGTAAATAAATTCGTTCCTCGAAGAGCCGTCTTTCACTGAGTCCGCTCGATACCTCCGTATCAACACTTTTAGGAGCTGCTAATCATAGTTACCCACATCGATTTATCAACAACTTAAGAACTATCTCATCCCCGACACTCGTAATGTTTTAACACATAAAAAATATAGAACGTCTTTTATATAATTCAGTACTTAACTCATTTTCGAAAAAAATGGAGTGACAATATTTTGGGTGTAACCCATCGATATTATCCTCTTACCGACGTCTTGTTGTGTCCATAAAGTTGCTTCGGAAGAAGCGTAAGATGGCTTGAAATTTCCACTTCTATTGGCCATGTCAATGGCGAGAGACATTTCACTACTGGATTTTTTCAACGTTTTGAGGAATTCTCTAATGTCATCTGCTTTATTTGTTCGAATTTTGTGTCGTTTGCAATTCTTAGTAGATATGCCCTAGTGACACTTTTGTATGCTTCACTGAACAAATATATATATATTTTTTTCTTAAATAGAGATTCAAACACAAAATACGTGTCACATCAATATTCTAATTTTTTTCAAACTAAGCTATAAAAATGTGCTATAAAAATTGGACTAACTTGCTGGTCTAGAATGAGGTTCGAACCCGCGATCTTTGAATCACGAGGCGAGAGTCCTAACCACAAGACCAACAAGCTACTCTATTTGCATCCTACGCTTACCTAACTTATTTTGTTATCTGATTTATTTATTTAAGTCCATTTTATTCATCACGACGCCAATACAGCTCAGATACTTCAGAGCTGTATTAGCGTTCCCACACAAGATGTTCTAGTGTTTCCAATCCTATAAATGTATTATATTATAATATATTAATTATGTACGTGATTATTTTCAGAGTGGCACCTTCCGTAGTCCGCCTGGGGGCCCACAACATCACCCAGGGTGTAAGCGACTCAGAGGTCTTCGATTCTGGTATAGTCAGAATCGTAGAGCATCCAGAATACAAGCTGAACTTCAAGTACCACGACATAGCAATTATCGAACTCGAAACACCAGTGCGGTAAATTATGAAAATGTATACTTTATCATTTCTCTCTACTCAATGAGCTCGTGACTGAGCCAGAGTCCTATCTGCTGCTTCAATTCTATGTCCTTTGCCTAGGTTTTGGTTGTGTCTTGGACTTGGTATGTCCATTAAACTGATGATCGACTCATTTTTGTACATTTCCAGAGATCAGCAATGTCTCCAGGCTCTCTCCTAGTAACACACCTAAAGCATCGAAAAATTATTTCCCGCGTGTTTTGAAACGCCTTTCTTTGATGAGCAGTTTGTGAAGAATAGAGGTGTGGGGTTAACAACCTGTTTCCCCACGCGTTCTGACCAGCGTTGACTTTCGTCAGAATCTCTCACGGAAACCCGATGCGCGGCTAAACATGTACACTTGGAAGCACGGACATCTGTGTTTATATTACAGATAAGACCGAAACCAGAGAATTCACACGCGGACGCTTTCCCACGCAACGAAGGAAAATGAAAAAGATGTTGACAAGCGATTTCTTACACGGATTTTTGCACACGTCTAGCAAGCAAAATCGCGATATAAAAGGCGTGTTTTGGATATACCAAAACAGTTCGTTCAAAAAAATATAAAACTGCCTACGGTTTTCTGTTGACATTAGCTGTTTTTCATCCTGTAATAAATAATACCAAAAGTGGGATCTGGAGACCCGGTACCCCACATTCTGGTGACTCCGACGTGAGTTATCCCTACAGAGGCATTATGTTGGGTAACGGCAGTTTCGCATCATCAGACTGGGTCAGCAGTAGGGATGGGTCGTCGACGTATTTACCGTCGACGAAACGAGACCGTCCACGTCCATCCATCGACGAGACGATCAACTAGTTGAATTTGTCAACTAGTTGACGCGTCAACTTCGTTACGCGGACGTCGCGGACGTTTATCTAAACATCGGGACGATAGTCAACTGTCTACGGTTTGACGCGACGCTGCTCGACGGCACAACCGTTGGTTATTTTTATTACGTTAATTTTTTAAATTTAAAGAAGTTCGAAGGAATATAGTTTCGGGGAAAGTAAAACCGCTACTTGTGCTTATATGTAAAAAGAAATATTTTATTATTTATTTGTTTATAGGCTTTTACATATTGTTTTATATACTTCTTTCTATATATAATAAAGAAAGAAGTAGGTATACACAACAATATCAGGTGTAAGCAGTAAAATATAAATATAAACTACATATATAAGCAGTGAAAGTATCGGGTATAAGCATTAAAATATGAGTATAAAAATTAAAAATATAAAGTACAAAGCAATGTGTGTATAAAAAAATATATTAGATACACATTATTACATGTGTACAGGGTTATTTGGAAAACAATAATAACCTAGCAGGACTATATTCCTGCCTTGATTATGAGTATTATTTTTTGTAAAACGTTGGACTATCACTACACTAACTCAAATCGATTACGAAAAATTCATTCGTTTCAATACAAGTTAAATAAAATGATAAAAACCTTTACATTTATTTATTATCTATAAATTTATAAATAAATACATAATTTAAAAATACTTTACATTTGAGATGTTATCTAGAAATTTATTGAAGAATAAATCTTTCAAAGTCAGGCTTTCACTTTGTGGTGACATTATTAATAAATAAATATATCTGTATTATTTGTCAACTTTAGGTTAAGGCTCAATCTGAGAAAAGGAACATTGTTCCCGAAACATGTAAAAAACCAATAAAAAGTGGTGTAAACAAAATTATAATAGATTTATTTTTTTATCTATAAAGTTGAAAATAGGGAATTTATAATAAAAATTAATTAAACCTAAATTCAAGATTATATTACATATACAATAATTAATGTTGGACTCCTGAATAAGGACCATAGTTAGGTATAGAAAATTTTATTCCCTACAAGTTTGTTTATCATTTATATGCTACAGTTGAAAAGTAAGGAAATATCACAATAATTAAATTTTAGCATCCCTTTTCAGGTAAATATATAAGAAGTCGAGATCGATCGAATAAAATATTGATTTTAGAAAAATATCTAGCCGGCCTATTAATTAATAATAGTTCAATAAAAAATAAAATAATTAAACAGAATTGTTTTATTTTATACGGCGTAAAATTGGGAATTCACCGAATCGTCGTTGCTTTGTATTGCGTTAATCTCGAATCGTCCACCGACCACGGCGTCCGCTGTCCACCGTCTACGAATTCAACTAGTCCATGCGATAAACGTAAACGGTCGACGCGTCGATGCAACGTCAACGGTTGATTTCAACTAGTCCGTCCATTCAACGCCCATCCCTAGTCAGCAGATAAAAAAAACGATATTCTTAATTAATCACATGGTCCATTTAATCGAAATATATACACCAATAACAAGCTATAAAACAGTAAAAAAAGTACTCACGAAGCTGGTAGTGTTCCTTCGAGAGCTCCGGCGGCTCGTCGAATTAGAAACGTCCGTTCCAAACACAGAAAATTGGAACTGCGGAGAGCGGTTAAAATCCTGGCACGTCATTGGTGCAAACATCTCAAGCATCAACCTTGACATAGCGTGAGTCTGGCGACCACGAAACACACTATATAATTAAAACTTTCAGTAATTTTAAGCATATTTTGAAAAGTTTCATATATTTTATAGAGATGGCAAAAAGTGCGTTTCTCAGAATTATTTATTCTCTAATCACGACTTGAGGTTAAGACAGCTCTATAGACGCATACTGAAAGTTTTCTGGGTGAACCAGAGTTCCGATTTTCGAACTCTTCCGGCATTTGAAAAAAGGCTTAAGTATTTCGGACATATTGTGAAAGGATCAGAAGAAGAACTAGAAATATTTTAAAAATGCAAACTTCGAAGTCGCTAAATAACATTTTAACGTTTTTGATTCAAATTTTGGCAGAATTTTACCTATAATTTTTTTATTATAATTAATTTAATTAAATACATTTAATATAAATTTTAAATAATTGTAACCATCAAATATTTGTTAAGCTTCCTCTTATTATATTTGTCTCACGGCAGTTAACCACTAATTCATTTCACTGTGCATAGTAGTCTTATTTCATTTTGTGAACTAGCTCTGTTACACTCTGTACATATATTGTATGTTCGCGAAAAATTGCACATTTTTAATGCTAGCATCACTTGTAGAATGCTATCTAGCGGATGGCTCTCGAATTGTTGTACCATAGGAGGGCGCCGTCTAACGCCCTTTGAACATTATTCAATGTCAGAATCAATAAAGACATACCAAAAAGTATCTCTGTTATTTCTTACCTTTTTTGTGACTCATTTATGAATAGTGTAACCAAAGAAAAGTGCATCATAGCGATCAAGAGGGAGCATCTGTTTTATTGTAGCGACTCAAACTGGATTGGCGCTCTCCGTCAATGTTGCGGATGAATTGTTTGAATGTCTTCATTGTGTCTTCAGGTTCACGGATCGCATAAAAGCAGCCTGTCTCTGGCATCATCCTATCCTGGACGTCGAGGGTCGCCTGACAGCTGTCGGCTGGGGTAGCACCGGTTACGGTAAGCGATACGTTAAATAATACAACCATCATTTTCCTTGCAGAGGAGCGATCTCTTGATGGACTTCAACAAGTTAAAGGGAAGATGATTTTGTAGTCTTGCAGAGAGATAAACGAAGATATCAGCAAAGCCGGAAACTGAAATGATTGTTGTCTTGTTTGGTGTAATATTTGTGGGCTTTTGAAGGTTCGTTTTATCATTGCTTTTGATCTCTTGTGGGCATTTGCCCTGGGATAGCTTGGAGCAAAAAATTTATTTGCTGGTCTGGTTTAAGGAGTTAAAGTACGGGGTTAATTTATCCGAGTTATAAGCTGGAGCATTGTTATGGCTTTGATACTCGTTAGTTTAGAATTTCCAAGCGAATTATTGTTTATCTTGCAATTTAAACATTGTTGGTGGTTCAATGGTGATTGCATTGCATCGATCTACAAAAAAGTTATGAATGCAGCGGACAGATAAGCGAATATAGAATGGATTATTTTCTTGACCACTAACTGATTTACCATTTAATCTTTATATTACAAGACACACCAACACACGGATCGAGCTGGTTGTCAGAGGTCCTTCAAATATCGCACGATTAATCCTCTATAATTCTTTAGTAGCATTAATAGATTGAGGATCACTGTGTGAAGGAATAACATCCACACCACCTGGAGAAACTTCCAGTATCCATAGAATGTGTCGCGTACTGTTAATATCGTGTGATACGTGGTAAACGTAAAAGAAAGATACAATTTACTTATTTATTTACGAAAAACAAACAGTAAAAATAAAAATCAGGTTAAACATGAATATTAAATAGTATAGGGACCATATTACAAGTTCGAACAAAATTAAAATGTTGTGTATGAAAATACAGCAACAGTAACTTAACAAAATACGAAAATAAATGAAAGGTTAAGAACAATTTATGCGGGTCACACAATTAAAGATTAAGTGGAACCAGGAATGGGGAGGAAAAGACAAACATTCGTAAAAAGGGGAAGAGACAATTTGAAAAAGAAAAGCAAAAGAAATATAGCATAAAGATACGTGAGCAATACATATGGATTTACATACACGAGTTCTGGATAAAAGAAAGAAGATGTATTAAAAATATATATAAAAATGGTTCAAGACTCAAGTGAATATCTAATTTAAATTCAAAGATTGTTGAATTGTAGAGATCCAAGTCGCCGAATTTAGTGTTTATTACAAATTAGGCGAGCGATATAAAAAAGATTTTTGCCGGGAATTGGTAATACAGTGTGAAAGGCTCAAGATCTGGACCGATCTAATTGATCTTCCGGGTACTCTCAGGGAGATGCGTTGCAGTAATGCCGGGAAATCAATAAGGTACAAGTGAATAGGAAATATACTCACAGTACATTTACACTGTAGGAGTAGTGTATTGTTATTTGAGATTAAAGGTGAATCTTAATTTTCAACATTTATTACTTCTAGTAGGACGAATGTTTAAATATGTAATTAATGAAAAAAGAGTGGTTCAAAGCCGTGCTATTTGGTTTCTTGAACCAAATTAACACTATTTCCAAATAACAACCAAATTCATAAATATTGTTGGTGGTTTGTTTTACCTGTACATCTCCACCATCCTATCACGGTGGAGGTGTACAGTACACCCGCGCATCCAACACTGTGCTCGACTAACACATTCATAGAGAGGTTTACTCATTCACACCTACATCCACTACATTTGGGATTCGTGTTCTAGGTAAGAACCAGTCTGAAGTCCTGCTGAAGGGATTGCTGGACGTCATCCCCAAGGACACCTGCCAGCGCATGGTGCCGCCCACAAAGCAGTATCCTCTCGTCACGGACGAGCAGGTGTGCGCGCTGGACCAGGCCGGGAAACCAGGAATGCTGGTGGACACGTGTCAGGTGAGGATCGTCTTTGAACTCAAAGGTTTTTACGAGCATTTCATCAATCTGAATTTCGACTTGTCCGACTTTCGGAGGCTTCGATAGATTACCGCGATGATAGATTACCGCGATGATAGATTACCGCGATGATAGATTACCGCGATGATAGATTACCGCGATGATAGATTACCGCGATGATAGATTCTTCTTCTACTTATCCTGTGCCATCAGGACAGGCCAAACCACTATCTTAGATTTTTCAGCCACGATGTTCTTCTTCGTGTCTTAGACATACGCAAGGGGGAGGGGGGAAATTCTTTCGCTGTGAGCAAACCCCTTCTCCTAAAGAAGGATTTTATTTAATCATGTGGATTGATGCATGATCTATGATGCATAATTTGCGATGTTTTTTTTTTTAATTTGATGTTTAGTTGAAATTTGTCAGAAAATTAAAATGCGCAACGAAAACCATACACATACACATAAAAAATATGGTTCAATTTTTGCATGGTTTTTCATAATCAATATAAGTAACTTTCACGACGCTCTAATTGAAAAAAAATAAACTTTGATATTAACCATTAACCTTAGCCGTTGACATTTCACTCAATGTGTAAAGAATTTTTTTTATTGTATGTGAAGGATATGGAAGGATAATTCCCCGAAAATTTAGTTACTAGCTACGAGATACTTTGTATATATTGAGCAGATAGCAAGGAATGTCTGCTAATTATGCATGCTCAATACCTAATGTTTTTAGTATTTCTAACGGGATAATAAAATAGATGACAGGAGGTCAGGATATTAAATCAAAATTATTGAAATGAAATATTTTAAGTAAAAATATAAATTTAATTTGATGCGTCTATCGTTAGATTTGAATAGAATTGTCTGATGTTGAAGTTGATTATAATTTATATTTGATATAAATTAACTTTGTTAAAACCACTTATTTATTGAAAAAATGTTTCAAAGCCAATGGCTTCTTCGTCAGGATAACAAAAATAATATTTAGTTTAATAATAGTTTAATAATAAGTATAGATCAAAATATTAAAAAGTTATATATGGAAAATGATAATATAAAGTACCTACTTAACATGAAAATAAATTTAAAAGATAACTATTTGCAAAAAGGACCTGATTATTTATAACGTTCAATTTACTATTTACACTATTTCTTATTTCCAAAATTTCTAATTTATCAAATTGTGATTCTGTATAATTTGTATGTAAAATTTGTTAACCCTTATTAATATCAAAAGAATGATCCATAGTCAAAAGATGGTTAGAAAATTCGGAATAATTATTACTATTTTAACACCTTAAGTGTTCCTTAACTCTAATTTCAAAATGTCTACACGTTTTTCCTATATAAAAATAATAACAATCATTACAAATTAATTTATAAATACCCGATTTAAAAAAAAAATTTTCCTTATCTTTATTATTTAATATGTATTTTTAAAATTTATTATTAGTATAAAAAGCTGGCTGAATAACATTTGAAATATTTTTAACTATTGAATAAGAAATTTCATTATTTATAAATTTAATTTTTCTCCAATGTTTGGGGTAATTTTTGATTCTGATAAATAGTTGAATTTTTCTCAATAAATAAGTGGTTTTAACAAAGTTAATTTATATAAATTATAATTATGTTACCACAAAATCAATTTGCTATATTTGGAGAATAATTTAAATGTTTAACTAGCCGATGTTCATATCCGGCGTTGCACGGGTTAAGTATTAAGTTTAAATTAAATTTGTGAGGGTAAACAAAGTTTCGATTCGAACACTATAGATTTGCATCGAAAATATATCAGGGGGTGGGGAAAGCCTTTATTACCTGCCGGGAACGCCTTTATTACCCTCCTGGACCTAGAGAATTAGTTTCTAAATTTTGAATCCGATCGGTCGAACGTTACAGATTTGCATTGAAAATATATCAGGGGAGGAAGGAAATGGCACCCATGTTAGCTGCCGGGTCCTAAAGAATAATTTTGAAAATTTTGAGTCCGGTCGGTCGAACGGTACAGATTTTTATGTAAAATATATCAGCGGAAGGGGAATGGGTAAAAGAATAGGGGGAAATATCATCAATGTTAACCGTCGAGTTCTAAAGAATAATTTTGCAAATTTTGAATCCGATCGGTCAAACGGTACAGATTTGCATCGAAAATATGTCAGGGGGAGGGAAAAGGGTAAGAGAATAGGGAGGAAATGTTGGCTATGTTACCCGCCGGGTCCTAAAGAATAAATTTCCATATTTTGAGTCTGATCGGTCAAACGGTAAAGATTTGCATTGAAAATATGTCAGGGGGAAGGGAACGGGTAAGAAAATAGGAGGGGAAAAGTTGCCTATGTTACCCGCCTGGTTCTAAAGCATTAGTATGTAAAGTTTGAATCGAATCGGACAAACAGTGTGGATTTGTATAGAGAACAGACAGACAGACAGACATTGAGTTTTATAGGTAAAGAGATTGAAGTTAGTAATCTAAAGTTAACATATCTTACAATTTTTAATTGTGCACACCATTACACGTGTCTCTAATATTTTCATCAGCCAATAATGAGAAAGATTCCAATAGAACTAGAAAATACTAATTACTTAGGACTCAACATAGACAGACATCTCAAATGGACTTTTCGAATAGACAAAGTAACTGACTCACTGACAAAACTGACCAGCCTATTCCACAAAATACAGGAAATCACACCAAAGACCGTAAAAATTCTGATGTACCAGGCATACGTCAAGAGTAGAATAGAATACTTGATACACTTCTGGGGAACCGGAAACAAAACTAACCTAAACAGACTCCAACGACAGCAAAACAAAATATTAAAAATGGTCTATGATCTGAAATACCGGACACCAACTGAAACTGTATACCGTACAACACAACAATTAAACATCGAAAGCATTACAAAAATCGAAACACTTAAAATCATTCACAAACTAGCAATTGGCGAAATACAAGACGAAGACATAAAATTAGACAAAATACACGAAAAACACCAACACAACACTAGAATGGCTCAAAACTATCACATAACACACGCCAAAACAAAAACAGGACAATCCCGACTAATTTGCAACGGACTAAAACTGTACAATGACCTGCCACAACAGACCAAACAACTGACCACTGACAAATTCAAAACAGATGTGACAAAAATATTAAAACTCGGCCAAATATAAAAAATTCCTTTGTATCTAAATTATATTATTATATTTTCTTATATTTGAATCATGTAAATGTTACCCATAAACCTCTTAGGTTTCCATTACTTTTTAAATAAAAAAAAAATAAAAAAAATAAAAAAATAATAAAAAAATGTCAAGGTACTCCTGCAACGATTGCTTCCAGATCTTCCTGTCCTCAACTGCTGTCTTTTAATTCTACCTGGAGTAGTTGCACTGCATCCCTTATTACATCCTCCTCCCATCTCAGGCTAGGCCCTCCCACTCTTTTCCTTCCTCCTGGGTCTCCGGCCATTCATCTTTTAGGGTTGCGCGAGTCTGGTACTTTGACTTTGATCCAATGGTTAGCTGAGTACCGGGTCACTAGGGACCCCTTGCTCATTCATCTTGATGTAGTGTGAAGGGACTTTAAACTTCACTTAGAAAAAACAAAATTAAAAAATGTGGAACGCTTCACGATTTTGCGTGTCATCCTTGCGCAGGGGCCATGCTAATCTTCTCTGTATCGTTCCAATTTTAGTATATGTACTGCCGAAGCGAGTACGCGAGTCTGGTATACTTTGTACACGTCTAGTCCAACTCAACCTGAGGATTTTTTGATCAATTCTGTCACTTCTTGCAGGGCGATTCTGGTGGCCCTCTCCTATGGCCCAAGGTACCGAGTGATGCTGGTTACGAAGTTCCTTACGTGGTCGGGGTCACGTCATTCGGAAAAAGGTGTTCCTATGGATCTCCAGGAATCTACACCAGGATATCGTCCTACGTTCCCTGGATCGAATCCATCGTCTGGCCCGATTAATGATTTTTTTATATAATATTTTTATGTTTTTTTCGTGCAAAACCCTTTTGTATTATTATGATTCATTATTTTATCTCATTCTTAAGAATACATTCCAATAAATAAATTAATAAATAAAAAAAACACAATATTTCGCAAAAATCAAAAAACCGATCACAGAAAAAAGAATGGTGAAAGAAAATGTAGGTATAGTTTTTTTTTAAATATAGTTGCGAACACGGAATACGTGTCACATCAATATTCTTACTATTTTCAAACTAAGCTAAACGCTTATGCTATGAAAAAAGGACTAACTTGCTGGTCTGGAGTGAGATTCGAACCTTAGGATCACGAGGCGAGAGACCTAATCACTTGTGATGGTCTTGACCAAAAAGGTACTCTACTAATTATTAATTAAGATAAATTATAGGAGCCTCACAGAGATGAAGCTATTTATATGGGAAGAATATCATATAAACATTCAAAATAATATTGCTTAATATTCCAATTTAAAAAATAAAGACGTATTATTACTACCTGAGAAATATGCGTATATTATATCGTGCGAAGGACCGTAGTCCATTCGAATATATTATGAAAGAAACTGATTTAGAACATATTATATAAAATTTACAAAAAATTAATAATGTGTGGATATTCTTACTGTACTGGAATTGGTGAGTGCTGCATTGTGTGATCACTAAGTCAGCTCATATAGGTCATAAGCCCTGGGCCACCCTATAAAGACTTTCATACACATTTCCCATGTAAACAGCTTCGTCTCCGTGAGACTTCTATAATTTTTCTTACTTAGTGATTATCCCCCTGTGAACAAAATCCAGTAATTGTGTTTTCAGAACATATATGTTCATTTTAAAATATTTATTAAAATGTATGTCCTTACAAAACTTATTTTCTCTGGTTTGCATAATAAACAGGTATCTATCGAAAAACAACAAACATAACTATACATACCAATTATAAAGGTATATTGATTTTAGAATGCTAGGTATAAAATACATGAAAAAACAATACACCATAGACGTACTACTATAACTTGGCGTGCGAGGGAGGGCGTCCCTATCGCCTAACAGAAGTTGTCAGGGTGTAAATTTATTACACAATACGTAATGTACAGAATTTCCGGTGACCGGTGTCGTATTAAATACAGAAATTTGGTCGGGCAGCACTAAAGAAACCGTGCAGTAATGGCGGCCGTTCTATCTGTCAAACTGTTAGACGGTAATATCGGTCCATTATTCACTTTTTCAGCTTCGCATAACTTTAATACTTCATTGGCGCATGTTCTTGCACCATCCCGGACTGTTTAGGATGTTTTGGACATAATAATTCAGTGTATATTAAGTAATAATATGTAAGTAAAAAATAGATTTTATGTATTCTAGGGGCACGGGTTACTGCTGAGAAAATGGATGTTATGTAGAAGTGACCTTTTAAATATTGATGAGAATATCAGCATCAATGTTAGGGTCAGCATAATACATGTTGTATGTACAGCAGTACTTGTGAAGGGAGGAGAATAACCAACGCCATCGGGGTGCTGGTTTGCTCTAAAGAACTTCATAATGTATTGCTTATAACACGGTATTTTTTTATCATTATTTAACGCGAAAATAAATATAATTTTTAATTCATTCATCTTCATCTCATATCAATTTTTTGGCCGTGAATTCTAACGCCTCCTCTGTGGTTCATTTCTTCTCTTACTTCGTCTATCGCACTTTGAATATACCCTGGAGTTTTTCTATCTTTAAGCTTTTTTATTGCGTGTTCAAATTCATCTCTGATGATTGGGTCACCCAAGTTATCTGCGTCTATATTAGTTTCATTCTCTGTAAGGCTTTCCATGTTGGTATCGTTTTTTTTCCATTATATAGCATTTCCAGGTATCTTTTCCGCCTTTCCCCAATTAGAGTTTCTTCAAATAATATTTTACCATCTTCCCCTTCAATTGCGTCGCTTTTCCCAGTTTTCTTTCCAAAGAACTCTTTTACAGAGGCGTAGGCTGTTTCTACATTTCCTCTTGTCATATTGTCGTTTATTTCATTGCATTGCGGTGTGCCATACCTGCCTGGACTTGTAGACTCTAGCGTCCCAAACGGACCAATCGCGCTCGAGGGATTGCCGCCCAACGAGAAGCCGAAGCGCCCGCAAAGTAAGCGAACCACTCTCTCTCCGCCTGCCGTCCGCGTTGCCGCGCTTCAACTCGCGCCCCGACATTATTGTAACCGCATTCTCCTATTATGCAAAGTTTCTCGTGGCATCAATAAACCTTCTAGTAAATTGTGAGTACATTCTTCTTGTTCATCCTGCATCGCATCCCGCTCCGCCTTACATACACATTCACACGCCTTCAGCGCTTCACTCGACATGCACCGGACTGATTGCGCACTTCGGCAGAGGTGTACAGTCACACTGGTTCTTTCGCGAATACACATGCAAATTTGTATTCTATCATTTCCGCCTTGCTGGTGGCATAGATTTGATATATAATACTGCACAATCCATCTGACAAAGCATCTATTTTGATAGTATACCTCTTTAGCAATTCGGGATTCTCTATTTATTTTGTTCCTGAGTTTATACTCCATATGGGCTTCTTCACTACGGTCATTCTTTAATTATCTCCTTTCTAGTATTATATCTAGAAATTCATTTGTGATCCATTCTTTTCTTGCTTGGGGTCTATCTTTTCCACTTCTTCTGCTGCAGTTTTGACTCTCTTTTTTATTTCTTCCCAGTTTGGTTTATGTTTACTTCCTCACTCATCGGACATTTTTGTGCCTTTTCTGTGAATTTACGAGATAAATATTTAATTTGATTATTTTTCCCAAAAATATGTTTAAATAAAAGGCATGCTTCAATATTCTTACTGCACACGCCTGTTCATCCATTGCAACAGGGGAAGAATATGTGTGTGGGGAAAAGAACAGACTATTTGCAACTTGCACGAAATAGTACAGGATTACAATAAAACATTCATAGAAAATTCGAAAATGTATCGGTACTACTGGGTATCGATAATTTTGTTTCGATAATTTTCCACCGGTATTACTCATGAGTTGATGAGAAACATTTTCAAAAACATAAAATGGGAAAATAAAGAAGTAAAGATAAACGGCACCTATCTGAGCCACCTCAGGTTTGCAGACGATATAGTGATTGTTAGCAATAATGTAAGAGAATTGGAATCTATGACCAGAGAATTGCAAGAAGCATCGAAAGAAACAGGTTTGGAAATGAACACACAAAAAACAAAAATTTTAACCACATCCAAACACAAATTCACAATAAACAATTGGGAAATAGAAACAGTTGACGAATATGTGTACCTTGGTCATAAGATAAAGCTGGGGAAAGAAAACCAAACAGCAGAACTACCAAGAAGAATAGGTCTGGGCTGGGCAGCATTTGGTAAATTGAAACACTTCTTTGAAAATAAAGAAATCCCAATATGCCTGAAAAGAAAAATGTTCGATACATGTATCCTACCGATGGTGACATATGGACTAGAAACAGCAACACTGACAGAAAGAAGCATACAAAAATTAAAATCTACACAGCGGGCCATGGAAAGGCAGATGCTCGGCGTAAGCCTTCGAGATAAAATCAGAAATGAAGAAATAAGACGCCGAACAAAAGTTGCTGATATTATGGACCGTATTGCAAAGCTAAAAGGCAGTGGGCTGGACATATGGCTCGACAGGAGGATACTAGATGGGCATCCAGAATCCTACAGTGGAGGCCCTGGACAAAAAATAGGAGCGTCGGAAGACCTCCCAAAAGGTGGTCTGATGACATAGTCCAGTAAACAGGAAGAACCTGGATGCGAAGGGGGAAAAACAGAGATGAGTGGAAGAAAATGGAAGAGGCCTACATCCAGCAGTGGAGAGAAACAGGCTAAGGAAGAAGAAGAAGAAGAAGATTTCTCATGAGTGAAGTATCGATTATTTTCATTCGATACCATGTCCCTATCCAAGGGACCTTCATGCTGTGAGCGCTTCGCTTGATCGCAGATATAAGCCTTCCTTGAAAATAACACATTTCGGCAACAGTTCACCATGCCGAAACTGGCAAAACAGGTACAGCGGCTTTCCTAGCACAGTTCACCTTCAGGCAGCACGACTTCCAAAGCAGTCGAATCAGCTGTAGATTTCGTGTTGTTTTCGGGCATTGCTGTCAATATGCAGTGCGCAGTTTAAGCTTTTCATAAAGCAAATATTATTTTTAGCGAAATTTAAAATAAATTAAATATTAATAAATAATATTATTAAGTTCTACGGGTTAAATATTTTAATGTGTTACAGCTGTTTCGGCTTGTAAGGCCATTATCAAACAGTGGATATACCACGTACAAACGACTTATTTATACAATTTTAAGTTACCCCTTCCCCTTTAGAGTAATTAGATATATGTGGTGAAGCCCTGTAGTAATGTACGTTTTTTCCCGGGCACTTATCATTAAATGATAAGTGCCCGGGAAAAAACGTACATTACTACAGGGTACATTGTATAAATAAGTCGTTTGTACGTGGTATATCCACTGTTTGATAATGGCCTTACAAGCCGAAACAGCTGTAACACATTAAAATATTTAACCCGTAGAACTTAATAATATTATTTATTAAAATTTAATTTATTTTAAATTTCGCTAAAAATAAATATGGAGTTCTACAAATTAAACACAAAAACCATAAATAAAAAAGCAAATATTATGTTTGTTTCAAATATATTCAGGAACATGGAGTTATACAAGGTGTTGTGCTTATTTTTTGTGTTGCTCAACGGTTTATCCTTAGTAGCTTCGTGGAATATACCACGCAACACAGGTGAGTGTCTTTTGAAATCGTTATTTTCATGAACTTGAACAATTTTCAATTTTGTGTCTTTAAGTCGTTACTTTCATGGTTTTAAACATTTTAGAAGTGTCGTAAAATAGTCGTTTTCAAGGTTTTAATCAATTTTATTATTATTATTATATAATAATTATTAATATTATTATATTTTATTATTACTTAACACTAGAAGCGCCGAAGATTAAAACCCCCCCCTAGAACCGCCGTCAGGGACATATTTGTCCCATTCTATTTATTATAATGGTATTGGTATAAGGCATGAAAGTTATGATTAAAACTATTTTTATTTTATATTATATATATATATAATTATTATATAGAGATATTGTAAATGTGTATAGATTTTTCTTTTATATTGTTCTTCAATAATATTGTTATTATAGTGATTTGTTAATTATAACTGCCCCAGAACAGGTTTCACCAAGCGGAGCGTTATAAGCTTATAAAAAATGTGTCACATAAATTTGTGATAACCAAAATATAAATAAAAAAATGTATTTAAAACACGTTTATCAATTAACTTAAATCAAATCCTTTTTGTCTGAAAGACAAAAAAGTAACAAATGATGAATTAAAAGTCTAATGTAATACTTTACTAGCTAGGCAGTCGAGGTGTAACAACAAGACCAAAAAAATGAATAAAAAACTTATTATTATTATTATTATATTAATGTTTTTTGGTTTAGTAACAAAATCCTCGCTACTCGCATAGTAATTGTAACTGTAATAAATTATCGAATATTTATTAACTGGTTATCATTATGTGTAGAGCAATTAACGCTTAAATAATATTCTTGTGCATTTATTGCGGACAGTTTTTTTCACAGGTGGCACTTCTCGTAGGACTTATTATTTGAGCATTCTCACTTGACACCTTGTTCGTTTAACTTTTCTCTCTCGTATGGAATCTCTCGGAATGGTTGTTTTTCTACTAGGCATATAATTTTCTCCCAATTCTTCTCCCAATTGCAATAAAAAATTTCTGTGTTTAATTTTGCTATTGTTGATTATTTTATACGACACCCACGCATTTATACCCGCTAAATCTAACAAATTTTAAAATTTATGAACTGGCCAACGTCTTGAAGCTGCCTTTACTGCATATTCACGAGTCATTTGATCTACGACATCTACTTCA
This sequence comes from Agrypnia vestita, assembly GCA_016648135.1. NCBI lineage: Eukaryota > Metazoa > Arthropoda > Insecta > Trichoptera > Phryganeidae > Agrypnia > Agrypnia vestita. The sequence continues at coordinate 18,132 of JADDOH010018590.1, forward strand.
TATTTCGAGCTGTTGTAGAATAATATCGTCTCAGGTTTTTTCTTTGAACTAGAGTCTATTTTTATATTGGAATGCATAGTGCCGAGCATTAGAACATTTTTATTCGATTTAGCCTGATAAACAGTCAATGATGTATCACCGGTTTTTAGCACAAACGCACTCTATAATTCTTCTTTTGCGGTCTTCACGGATACGGGTATTTCTCTACGAGATCTACTGATTGTGCTTACGATACTAGTATTTTTGGACTTCAAATATTCCGCAAACAAAAGTGAAGTGAAAAAGTCGTCACAAGTAACATTTCTGCCATTATTGATCTACGGCTCTATCAATTTCTTCACAACCCAATCACTTTAACGCTCATTATTTGGTCTATTATCATCTTTTCGGAGGGAAGGAAACACATTTATTACATAATTTTCATCTTTGTCTACGTCGAAACAATGACGGGACAAAAATGGGACAAGCGGCACTTCTAGGTATATCTTATTTCTTTTAATAAACTATTCTTGTTATAAAATTGAAAACATTTTGAATTATATAAATACATAAAATTACTAAAAGTCAAAAAGTTTCACTGACCTAAATAAAAAAGACAAAAAAGTTATAGACGATGAAACTTGCGGATGGGACAAAAATGGGACAGCGGCGCTTTTAGTGTTAATTATACACGAACATACATTAAATTGTTTTTCATAAATTATTATAATTATCGCTTTTGCTTTTTTATTGAATAATAAGTATCTAATTGTTTTTTCAATTCTTTTTTTATATCTCCAATAAATAAATAAAAATAAAAATATATTTTATTCCAGTGTATGGGGAGATTTGTGCAGTCCTACACATTCCATATAAAAAAGACACATTTAATTATCATATAAAGTAGAAGAGAAAACATAAATTAAATTATCATAAAAAAGAGAAGAGACAACTATAAACTAGAATATTAAGCCAAATTGTTTTTAATGTATGTATGATTCTTTCGAATTATTTAACGTATACACTAGAATAGCTTAGCTCACACAGGTCTCAAGCCCTGGGTTACTTTATAAATCATTATCCACGTTTCCCATATAAATAGCTTCGTCTCTGTGAGACTTTTATAATCTATCTTAATTAATTATTATCCTTCCGTGGACAAAATCCAGGAATTGTGTTTTCAGAATACGCATAAAAAATATTGTTAAAAAAGTTAATAGTGCACTTCAAGCCATTGTAAGACCTCTATTTTGTCTATGAGAAATATGTAAAAAATGTACATATTTGCCCCCAACGTTAACTCTATCACTTGGGAGTACATCTGCCCATCTCTGGAGGCTGGAAACAGCTCTTCCACTGTCCTCATTCCTGTCCAATCTCGTATATTACGGAGCCGTGAGGTCTCACGGTCTGAAGAAGCAGGTCTGCTTCCTGCCGACACCTCGTTTCCCTTCGAGCATTATAAAATGCAAAAGGTCTTACTTTTCCCCACTAAGCACATGGCCACCTTTGGGACTTTGAATATCAGAATATCAGTGAACAACTCTCTCTCAGTTCTGGCTCTGAGTTGCAGATCATATCTGTCCACGGTATGTACCACATTCTACTGCGCAACCATATTTCAAGTGCTTCAAGTCGGTTTATGGTACTTGTCTTGAGGTTCCTTGATTCAACTTCATACTAAAGCAAGAACCAAACATAGCATCATAGTTTTAGGTTCATCTTGTGATGATCTTTATAGATTGCATTTAATTTGATTGAATGCTGCACGAGCCGCCACTATCCTGCATATTACTTCGGTTTCAGGGTCAACATTTTCTTCCAGGAAGTATCCTTATCTCAGTAGTAACTGAGCGACCATACCGCGCAAAAATCGATAAAAATGTGTAATCAAATACACATTCCTTCTAGTCTCTAAACTATTGTAGCCAAGCATACCCTGGAGAAACTCGGTTGGGTAGAGCCAAGGAGGTAGAGCCCGTACCCTCTCATTTAGAGATTTCTCAGAAACTTCTTTTGGACTTTCTCCACCATAAGAGAGTACATGCTCTCACGTGGCCCGCAAATCATGTAGCCACTCTCGAGTTTACTTCGCACCAAGGAGTTGTAAAGAGTTATGTTAGGTTGCTTAAAATTCGAACACCTAGATCTTTAACATTTGATATTCTTGTCAGATTTTGGTCATTAATTTTGTAGCGAAAAAATAGTTTTTTTGGCCCTAGTGAAGGATGTAACCGATCACTTGGAAACATTAAACAAAAGTTTATTTCGTCTTCCCCATTCACGTATATTTGATATATCTGCTTGAAGAAGATGACAATCATCCAAAGTTGACACTTTTAAGAAAAGCTTTAAGTCATCCGCAAATAACAGAAAGCGCGAGTTTAAAATTACATTTTTTATATTATTGATAAAAATCGAAAACAAAATGGACCCAGGTTAGATCCTTGCGGGACACCCGAGAAGGTGGAGAAGCACTCTGACGCGAATAGACCGTAGGAGACGTTTTAGTTTCTATTTTGGAGGTAGCTTGCCATTAATTTTATCATACCATCGGAGAAACGAATCTCATACAACCTTTTCAATAAGATATCATGGTTGACTGTATCAAAGGCTTTGGCGTCATTATATGAACAGTCTACGTGATGTCCCGCGTCCAGAGCTTCTGTGACGTAATTTGTGAAAACCATCAGATTTGTCTCAACCGAGCGGCCTTTCCTGAATCCATGTTGTTCATCAATAATTATAAAAAATCTACTCGGGAAACGACGGTTCTACTTATAATGATTTCAAATACCTTAGCTGGTGCAGAAAGAACAGTCTATAATTTTCTATGGATGACTTAGAACCACTCTTATGTACAGGAGTAACTTCTGACGTCTTACATGTTTTCGGGAAGACCCCTGTATTTACAGAAACATTATACAAAAAACATAGCAGTTTTTTTATCAGTTCCACAGAGCCTTTTAAGGAGAATATTGTAATGAAATCTGGCCCAAGAGAATGGGTATTACTTAAATTTTAATAGTGTCGGCCACATCCTTTTCATTGATATATTGAACATCAATAGGTTGTGCACCGATCGGATAACATTTTTTAGCAATATTATCATCGAGAAGCGGAGGTTCATTACTATAGACTGTTTCAAAATGACCTGCAAACGTCTCGGCAATATCTGCACCCCGTACCATTTTTTCGCCCCAAATCATGGAATAAATATTCCCACCATGGGATTTTATATGGGCCCAGAACGTATTATAGTAGTTTTTATGATAGAAATGTTAAGTTCGTATATTCCTAACAATATCCCTAGAAAACCATCCCGGATATCGCCTTCCGTCGGTAGCTTGAGATTTTTGTGGGAAGCAGGAATCTAGTACACACTCGACAGTAAAATCATCATTTTTGATATTATCATTGTAAAAATTTGCTCGGGGCGATTGAATTGCTTCGCTCTGATTTGAATTTGGAAAGGTCTGCGCGTCATGAGGTGCGTGATTTAATGACAATTTAATGACACGTTTATATCTTTCTTGGTTTAGCCCAATAGCACAGTATATTAAGAACAGTAATACGTCTTCATACAAACTGGCCGCTACCCATTAGAATGTGTGCGTGCGTGCTTGGCGCCGTGTACGCACGCACTGTGACGCACACATTGACATAGAATATGGGCAGTAAGGGCCGTGCCTTCGGTGCCATTCGCGCTCGCAGCCGCCGCTTTAGAAAAAAAAGCGCTTCTTGAAAAAAATGCCTTTTTTATGTTTGTGGTGCTTTACTAAAAAGGTGTGTTGATTATCACAAAGACTGTGAGTTTTTAAAAGTCTACATTGATGGAAATCAGCGTTTTTGCAATTTAAGTGCAGAAACTAGGTATACTAATTACAGAAATTTTCGGGTTTCGTGTCTACCGTATGTGTCGGAATCTCAGACGCTACGAGATAAAAGGAAGGGAGTAAAAATAAAGTGACAACCCTAGCGACAATGCAAGAGTAGGCTAATAACTCGCCGACAGGCCGGAGATAAACTAATGTTCTGGGTATACTGTGCCAATAGGTTATTCCGGGGTTTACTTGATGGTAAGCCCATGTCGACTATCTGCGAACAAGATTTAACATTGGCTCATTGACCTTTTTACACGCTTTTATTTTACTCTCTCTGTTCGTTTCTTGTTTATTGCAGTGGAATCTTGTAATTGATTTTCACCAACTCATCCACTAGGTAGAGCTCTGAAAATTACAACATTCATATTCAAACAAAATTAAAATGACAGAATGCCGAAATACAAGTATATTTAAAAAAAACGTATAAAAACATGCCTTTGTACGCTTCCATTGAATGAATTCGTTATCTATTCTTTTACATTACCCATTCAGAATCTAAATATTAAACACGTTGTTTTAAATTTAAAATAAAATTTATTGAAAAACACCAATGGCATGTTCTTGAGGTGTTTATTGACGTGATTATTATTTTAATGTGAGTGAGGTGATTAATAATTATAATCTAAATAATGATCAAATTATGTCGAAAATGATTTAATAATTTACAGTCATCCACTATACATACATGTTGAAAGTTTCATAGCTCTAGCTTGTCGAGAAGTTGGTGAAAAATCAATTACATGATTCCACTACAGCAAACCACAATCAAATAGACAAAGAGAGTAAAAGTAAAAGCATGTAAAAAAGATGAGCCTGTGTTAAACCTTGTTCGCAGAAATACGTCAAATTATCCTCGTCCGAGAATTCAATTCAGGAACTTTATATTTTTATTTACGAATTTTATAAGCATTTTATTTTTAGGATAGAGCGCCACACTCTTCTGTCCCGACACACAACTCTCGACTCTCTCACATTCATACACCTTCGCATGCAAGCTCAACGATTATTGAGGCTCCTAACAGGACCGTCTTTCAGTATCTAGTTAACCTGGTCACGCCACGTCTTTCGCGGTCATCCTCTGTTTTTGGGCCGTCAACACTTTCTTCATGTATGTTTCCTACCATTTTTTCCTCATTCATTCGCTTAACATGTCCAAAGCATCTGTGTGACCCTTTTTTAATTGTATTTTTTTTTACTAATCCAATCAAACTTACAGTCCTATCTTGAATATGTACCCTTTCACCATATCAACTGTTTCTTTCGCACCCTCCACTTTTCACCCCATTTGGACACTTAACACCGAGGTATGATTGTTCATAATTTGTAAATTTTAGTTAGTATAAAGTATACGAAGAAACGTTGTTTCCGAACCCGGTTGGTTTTTACCAAAAATTAAGTGGTGGTAAACTAAGTGTATTCGTTTAGTTATATTCATATTGAATAACCAAAAGTAATAGCAAAATACAATAGTACACCAATAATTTATTTTTAATAATTAATAGTCTTTGTAAAAAATCACAAATTTTTTACCTGAATTTTACCCTCCCAGAATATTGAAAGCAAAAAAAATATACAGTAAGAGTTGGACTTCAAACCTGAAATATTTTCTGTAGATGCACACCACGGTAGGTAATATGTTTCTTTTTGGGCGGACGGCGTGTAAATAGCCATCCACTGGTGAATTTAATATGCGACTATAATACCTCTCAATATGATAATACAAAAGAATGTCAAATTACGTTTTCTCTCTCTGAAGAACATACATGAGTAAACCAAATTAAGCCACAAATGACCACAGACCTGAATACTACGAGTATTTATCCGCTCCAACAAAATTGTCCTGTCAGGGTCTTCGTATCGCCGACTTTGTTTTGCAGGTATCGTGAGAAGTCTTTTTGGTTCTTCCACGTCACAATTAACACGCGAAAATGAATATGAACTTATGAAAATCCCGAAAAACAATATGATCCAAAATTTACGAATCGATTAATAGGTATGTCCGTTCATTCTCAAAACCAGAACAATGTTGTTACAAAGTTTAGAAAAAAAAAAGTTTTTTCTTCGCGCCAGCGCGCGGCGCGGGCAGTCTGGCCCGTGCGTGACCAACGCCATCTAGCGTTGATTTGTATTTCCACAGAAACAGCGGCATTTATGAATCAACATGGAAAATCAAACATGCCTTCAGTGAAAGATATTAAATATATTAATAGACATTATCATTTTGAGAGGTATACATTTGTTGATTATGTCGCCTCACCAGAAGGTTTGGATATTATGACATTTGAGTTCGGGGGATTTTGACAGATAACAGGTAATTCAGGTACAAAAAAAATGTCTAAATAAAACGTTTAAATGCAGAGATGATTTTATAAAATGTTTTACGGGACAGTACTATATATAACCCTTTTCTGGGGTCATGTCTTCCGCCAGACGCTTTGCAGCTCTATGAACAATCATGTCATTTACGTTGTAGCAACAAAACTGAATTTTATACGTTTTATGCGGGCCATTATTTAACAATATTACCCAATAGTTTTAATAAAAAAAAATTCTGCCAATATCCTCCGAACTCAAATGTAATAATATCCAAACCTTCCACTACAGTGTGCATTTATGAACATGTTTCAGGTTCGGTATACAATGTAATCTGGCGGGCGCTGGCCACACTCTAAAACTATCTGCATTCCTAACAGGTGAGGTTGTGTTATGTTTTCAGGTGAAGGCCTCATATTCTACTGTAAGGATGACGTCACCCAGGTGGACACAAAAATACAGGTTAATCCTATACAATCCATTAGAGAAGATGCCCCACCGGATATAACTAGTCCAAGTAAGTTATTCAATAGTTTATTTTTCTCTTCTTCTTCGTTTTAAATATTTATAAAATTCATATCTTATTTGGAAAACTACTGTTAAAGATCAATTAATGTTAAATTTTGAAATATATTTTTGTAGGTGTTTTAGTTTTAGCAAAAACACCTTAAGTATAATTCCGTGTAATGTATTAATTTAATTTAATGTATCTTTTTATTGTATTAATTTAATTAAAATATTTTTATTGTATTCAATTATTAATTAATTATACTAATGAGTAGGTACCTATAGTAAAATTTTGTGTTTTAAAATGAAATATGTAACTTGCCCTAAAACAGGACTGCCTAGTTGGGTAGTTACATATTTTATTGTGTGATTGTATGATAATATATTATTGTATAAATATATTTGTAATGTAATAAATAATAATAATAATAAATATACAGGGTGTCTCATAACTAGTAACAAAAACTTTACAGATGGATTCCTGCCTTGATAATGGGTCAAAAATGTTTAAATTATTAGTATGTTATAGTTATATTAATAGTTACGGAGATATGCAAAATCAAAATTTGCATTTTTTTTCAATATTTCTGACTTATTTTTGCAAAAAGTTTAAGAAG